>JARQOD010004555.1:0-54043 GCA_033576555.1 Oophaga sylvatica
TCTCCTTTCCTATCCTATTTAGTCAGCTTGTGGCCCCAGCGTTTGCTCAATCTATTTTCTGCCTATGTTTGTGTTTTCATCTTGTCTAACCGCCATTATATGTTTGGGGGCTTCCTATTTTCTTTGGGGATCTGCTCCGGGGCAGATAGCTTTCATCTTTCTGCCTTTAGGTGTAGTTATCTCTCAGGCTGTGACGAGGCGTCTAGGATCAACGTAGGAACGCTCCACGGCTACCTCTAGTTGTGTCGTTAGTTTAGGAATCTGCAACCCATCAGTTACCAACATCTCAGGTGTTCTGCTGCCCTGCTGTTGCTCCTGTCCTCCTCAGCTACCGAAACACAACACACCCCTAACTCTAATCTCAACACTAACCCTAATCCTAACTTTAGCCCCAACCCTAACCCTAACTTTAACCGCAACCCTAACCTAAGGCCCCGTGCACACGTTGTGGATTTTCTTGCGGATTTTTCTGCACGGATTTTGCTAAAACCGCAGGTAAAACGACCTGCGTTTTACCTGTGGTTTTAGAGCAGATTTACTGTTTTGCCGCACTTTTTTTGCGGATTTGCCTGCGTTTTTACACCTATATTGGAATAGGTGTAAAACCGCTGCGGAATCCGCACAAAGAATTGACATGCTGCGGTTTTAAAACCGCACCAAATCCGCGCGGAAAATTCCGCATTATGTGCACAGCTTTTTTTTTTTTCCCTTCACTAACACTGTACTGTACATGTCGTCCGGTTCTGCTGCGAATTCGCAGCGCCAAAACCGCTGCGGATCTGCAGCACAATCTGCAACATGTGCACAGGGCCTAACCCTAATGGGAAAATGGAAATAAATACATTTTTTTAATTTTATTATTTTTCCCTAACTAAGCGGGTGATAAAGGGGGGTTTGATTTACTATTTATAGCGGGTTTTTATGATTGGCAGCTGTCAAGCTAAAAGACGCTTTTATTGCAAAAAATAGTTTTTGCATCGCCACATTTTGAGAGCTATAATTTTTGCATATTTTGGCCCACAGAGTCATGTGAGGTCTTATTTTTTGCGGTACGAGTTGACGTTTTTATTGGTACCACGTTTGAGCACGTGACATTTTTTGATCGCTTTTTATTTCGATTTTTGGGAGGTTAGAATGAACAAAAATCAGCAATTCATTAATTTTTTTAGGGGGGCACGTTTATACTGTTCCGCGTCTGGTAAAATTGATAAAGCAGTTTTATTCTTCGGGTTTGTACGATTACGGCGATACCTCATTTATATCATTTTTTTAGGTTTTGGCGCTTTTATACAATAAAAACAATTTATATAAAAAATAATTATTTTTGCATCGCTTTATTCTGCGAACTATAACTTTTTTATTGTTTCACTGATGATGCTGTATGGCAGCTCGTTTTTTGCGGGACAAGATGACGTTTTCAGCGGTACCATGTTTATTTATATCGGTCTTTTTGATCGCGTGTTATTCCACTTTTTGTTTGGCGGTATGATGATAAAGCATTGATTTTTTGCTTTGTTTTTTTTTTTAAGGGGTTCACTAAAGGTGTTATCTAGTGGGACAGTTCTATAGGGCGGGTCGTTACGGACGCGGCGATACCAAATATGTGTACTTTTATTGTTTTGTTTTTTTTATTTACATGAAGAAATGAATTTATTGGGGAATTTTTTTTTTTTTCCTTTTATTTTGGAATTTTTTTTTACACATGTTTATTTTTATTTTTTTCACATTTTTACTTTGTCCCAGGGTGGGACATCACTGTGTAGGGTCAGATCGCTGGTGTGACAGAGTGCACAGCACTCTGTCACACCAGCGATCGCTCTGGCACTGAGGAAGCCGCCTCCCTGCAGGACCCGGCAGCCATCTTGGATCTGGGGTCCTGCAGTGAGAGTCCCTCGAAACAGCACGACACATCGCGCTGTTCTGAGGGTCTCAGGGGAGCGCGCAGGGAGCCCACTCCCTGCATGATGCTCCCCTGTGCCCCCGGTACACCGCAATCATGTTTGATCGCGGTGTGCTAGGGGTTAATGTGCCGGGAGCGGTCCGTGACCGCTCCTGACACATAGTGCCGGGTGTCAGCTGTGATAATCAGCTGACACCCAGCGGCGATCAGCTGCGCTCCCCCCGGGAGCGCAGCTGATCGCCCTGGACGTACTATTCCGTCCATGGAAATGAGGTCCAGGGTCACATGGATGGAATAGTATGTCGGATGGAAGAAAGGGGTTAAATAAAGCAAATGATATCAAAACACCAGGTTCTAGAATAAGCACATCACGAAGGACACACATCTCATGTTGACAGGCGAAGCAAGGGGTCATCACGGGTTGACGCAGTCCTGGGACATCTGGCACGGGCATACTAGGATGGCCTCTCTCTCAGGCCTCAGGCGTAGCACACGCACAGCAGGAGAACGTCAGACACTGACCTCAGACTAGCTTCAGACGATGGCTCGAGGACATCACGGGTTTATGCAGTCCAGGGTTATCTGGCATGGGCATACTAGAATGGCCTCTCTCTCAGGCCTTGGGCGTAGCACAGGCTCAGCAGGAGAACATCAGACACCAACCTCAGGCAGACTTCAGATGATGGCTATGGTCATCACAGGTAAGACCCCAGGGAACTGGCAGGACATCAGAACATAAGAAGGACACGGATAGCACCGGTCCAGGAACGTTGGCACTACAGCTCCGGGCATTGGCTGGTCAGGTCCAGGACTCACTGGCGGGACTGTCACCAGGGAACAGAGCTGGAGACTCCCTGGAACCACGGAAGAGGAATCCATCCAGAAACACAAGCGGGACCGGCTTAAGAGCGCTACTTGGACCACCAGAACCAGGAACTGGACATCTAGACACAGGCTGGACATCGGAACACGGACAGATCTTCGAACTCAGGCAGGACATCTGAACATGGACCGGACATCAGGAGCACGGACTGGACAGCAGGAACACAGACTGGACATCAGGAATACAGATTGGGCATCAGGAATACGGACAGGGCATCAGGAACACGGACCGGACATCAGGAACACGGACCGGACATCAGGAACACGGACCGGACCTCAGGAACACGGACTGGACATCAGGAACACAGACTGGACATCAGGAATACGGATTGGGCATCAGGAACACGGACTGGACTACAGGAACACAGACCGGACCTCAGGAATACGGACTGGACATCAGGAACACGGACTCAGGAACACGGACTGGACATCAGGAACATGGACTGGACATCAGTAACACGGACTGGACATCAGGAACACGGTTCTCATGTAGAACATCAGAACACTGGCATCGGACTCCTGACATCTGGCAACGATAGACAGGTTCCGGACATCAAGCAGGGAAAGATAGGATCCGGACATCTGGAAGAGGTCATCAGACATCGGACATCAAGCCGCTGTCATCAGGCTCTGGACATCTGGCAGCGACCTAAAAAGGAACCCAAGCAGTCTGGTGCATGCCCCGCCGGGTTGCACTGGAGCCAGCCAGGGATTGCACCAAACAACTAGCTGAGCACAGAGTAGCAGAGACTCAGCAGACACACCGGACTCCTACTTCCAAGATGAACCCAGGTAGATCACAGAAAGCCAGTTAGCAAAGAGTCACAGGCACTGGGCATAAGATTCAAACACAGAGGGACTTCAGGAATATAACAGCAGGAATCAGGAATTCAGGAACACAACACATAAACAGGATAAGTCCAGGAACTCAGACATCAGCTGTACCAAAGCTGATAACAGAAACAGATCTGTGTATTCTGCCTCCAGAGCAGGTGGAAGACAGGCATCAGCTCACCTAGAACTGCAGGCAGGACAGGAGTTAAACATCAAACAGACATAGCAAGACTCAGAAACTTAATGCGAAGCTCTGGCAACACCCCACAGGGCTGGGGAACTTTATATAGGAGCTGCCTTACAGCGATAGGCTGGAGCAGCAATTCTAGCACACACTCATTCCTCATAAAAGCAGGGGAGGAGTGGCCCAGCGCACCCTAGCACAGCCTGACACAAATCAGAATAGCAAGGACACATGGCAACGGATGCAAAGCTGAACACGTGGCAAGTCAGGCACAACTGAAGAGAACCTTGCAACCCACGGGTAGCTTCCACAGCGGTAGCCAGGGACCACACATGCGGGTGGTCATGCAGCACAGCGGAGCCACTCACGCATGTACGGCTACGCAGCGGAGCTGGGAACTGAGCAGCATCCATACAGGTAAGTGACAACAGCATTCCAGCTCATTAGAGGAAAAAGAGTGAAGGGTTAAAGCAGAGATATGCAGAGTAACGCTGGTTAGAGTACAAACACAGCGGCGTTACATAGACTCACTGACGATCCTAGTCTAAACTCAAGCGAAGACCTAAAGATGGGGGGAAGGGAATCCCTGAAAGACCTAGGGACTGGGAACAAAAACAGGTGACCTCCTAGCAGGGAAATAGAGGAAGCTGCAAAAACAAAAAGACTAAGCAAGCAGAACTAGAGTTCCCAGAACTGCACAAAGTATAACACAAAGCTATCAAAGCTCATAGCCAGAACTCAAGCAGATTAACATTGATGTCCAGCAAGGACTGGGAGGAAGGTGCAGGGTAATAAAGGGTGATACAATCACCTGACTAACGACAAGCCCAGCACCAGGGGGAAAAGACTAGCAGCCAGAAACCACAACAAGATGGCGGATGGTCAAACTAAATAGATTCGAACATTCTGTTATAGAAGGAAATTAAGTTAGTCTGACATGACTTACTATTTCCAAACCCATGCTGACTCTGGTTAATCACTTCATTCTTATCCAGGTACTTACATACATGTTGTTTAATAATTTGTTCAAAGATCTTTCCTAGCTGTAATGATACCCCCCATTTTGTCCGCATTCAAAGTTCCTTTCCAAAACCTTCCCTGTTGTGAACATTTTGGAGACGACTTCGGAGCTGATAACGAGTGGGTGTCAGGTGGTACTGACTGGCCTGATATAAGTGAGCTGATCTCCCATGATCCTAGCCGGTGATCAATTGTGCTTCCTGGTTTAGTTTGGAATTCAGCTTGCTTTCTTGCTGTCTCCTGCTTGCGTTCAGATAAGTCTCTTTCAGTTTTTTTTTACTGTGGTTTGAATTCCTTCCTTTTTGCTGCATTGCTTTTTGTCTTCAACCGGGCCTGTTGTGAATATGCTGGAGGCGGCTTCTGAGCTGGGGCTCCCTCCGATGGTTGCTGAGGGTAATGAACTGATTACTGAATGGCCTTCAGCTGGCGCTGAATAATAATAATCTTTATTTATATAGCGCCAACATATTCCGCAGCGCTTTACAGTTTAACAGTTTCAAAACACAAGTCATAAGTAACAACGTTAACCATACAATAATTAAAGCAAAATAAGCCGACCCTGCTCGTGAGAGCTTACAATCTACAATGAGGTGGGGGAGATACAAAGTACAGGTGTGTATATACAATGGTGCATTTACAATGATGGTCCAGCCATCTTGAGGGACTGAGGGATGGATGGAGATAGTGAATGGGCTACACATACACACTTAAACATAGAACGACTTTGATTAGTGAATGTGATAGGCCACTCTGAACAAATGTGTTTTGAGGGAGCGCCTGAAACCATGCAAATTGTGGATAGTCCTAATTTCTTGGGGTAGAGCATTCCAGAGGATTGGCGCAGCGCGGGAGAAGTCTTGGAGTCGGGAGTGGGAGGTACGGATTAGTGCAGAGGTTAGTCGAAAGTCGTTTGCAGAGCACAGCAGTCGGTTAGGCCGAAAGATAGAAATGAGGGAGGAGATGTAGGGGGGTGCTGCACTGTGGAGAGCTTTGTGGGTGAGAACAAGAACTTTGAATTGGATCCTATAATGAATGGGCAGCCAGTGTAAGGACTGGCGAAGAGCGGACGCGTCCGAGTACCGATTAGCCAGATGGATGACCCTGGCTGCTGCATTGAGGATGGACTGGAGAGGGGATAGTCGAGTAATGGGGAGGCCAAGTAATAGAGCGTTGCAGTAGTCCAGGCGGGAGTGGATCAATGCTACAGTGAGGGTTTTTGTTGTTTCCATGGTGAGAAAAGGGCGGATTCTAGAGATGTTCTTTAGGTGTAGACGGCAAGAGCGGGCAAGAGATTGTATATGGGAGGTGAAGGAGAGATTGGTGTCAAACATAACACCCAGACAGCGAGCCTGCTGCCGGGATGTTATTATGGTGCTGCCCACAGAGAGGGAAATGTCAGATTTAGGGAGGTTAGTAGACGGCGGAAGCAGAAGGAGTTCAGTTTTGGAGAGGTTAAGTTTCAGATAGAGAGCGGACATGATGTTGGAGACTGCGGACAGACAGTCGGTGGCGTTCTGTAGAACAGCGGGGGTAAGGTCGGGGGATGACGTGTATAGTTGTGTGTCATCAGCATAAAGATGGTACTGAAAGCCAAATCTGCTGATGGTCTGTCCAATTGGGGCCGTGTAGAGAGAGAAGAGAAGGGGGCCAAGGACTGAGCCCTGGGGTACACCGACAGTGAGAGGAAGAGGAGATGACGTGGAGCCAGAGAACGAAACACTGAAGGAGCGGTCAGAAAGATAGGAGGAGAACCAGGAGAGAACAGTGTCCTTAATACCTAGTGACTGGAGCCTAGACAGTAGGAAACAGTGGTCAACAGTGTCGAAAGCTGCAGAAAGGTCGAGAAGAATGAGCAGAGAGTGGTCGCAGTTACGTTTTGCTGTCAGAAGGTCATTGGTCACTTTGATGAGTGCAGCAGAAGCCGGACTGTGAAGGGTCTAGGAGGGAGTGAGTGGAGAGGTAACGGGTAAGGCGGGAGTAGACTAGGCGCTCCAAAAGTTTAGAGATGAAGGGGAGATTGGAGACCTGTCTGTAGTTGTTTGTGCAGGAAGGGTCGAGAGCGGGTTTCTTTAGTAGAGGAGTAATGATGGAGTGTTTGAAGGAGGATGGGAAAATGCCAGAGGAGAGTGAGAGATTAAAGATTGTAGTTAGGTGAGTTGTGACAACTGGAGAGAGAGACTGGAGGAGATGTGAGGGGATGGGGTCGGTAGTGCATGTAGTCGGACGAGAGGAAGAGAGGAGTCTGGAGACTTCTTCTTCTGTGATGGGATCAAATGTGGAAAGTGAGCCAGGGGAAATGCAGGGTGGGATGGGAGTCACAGCACTTAGTGGTTGAGAGCAGATTTCCTGACGGATAGTATCTATTTTTTCTATAAAGTGGGAGGCCAGGTCGTCAGCACAAATGTCTGTGATAGGGGCTTGTGCTTTTGGCCTGAGGAGGAAGTGAAAAGTGTCAAAAAGTTTCTTGGGGTTGTTGGCTAGTGAGGAGATCAGGGTGGTGAAGTAGGTCTGTTTGGCGAGGTGAAGGGCAGCATTATAAGTTCTTAACATGAATTTAAAGTGGATGAAGTCTTCTAGTGTGCGGGTTTTTCTCCAGAGGCGTTCAGCACTCCTAGAGCATCGCTGAAGAAGTCGAGTTTGCAATGTGAGCCAGGGCTGTTTTACTGTGTGTTTGGAGGTTCTGAGGGTGAGCGGTGCTACTTGGTCAAGGGTCCTTCTAAGAATGTCATTGTAGTGATGAACAGCCAGATCAGGACAGGAAAAAGGAGATTGGGGACAGCGATGAGTGTAGGGAGTCTGAAAGTGTCTGAGGGTTAATGGCTTGTAGATTTCTGAATGTGTGGTAGGTAGGAGTGCGCTGGGGTGGTGGAGGATTTGTGAGCGTGAAGGAGAGAATGTTGTGGTCAGAGAGTGGAAGCGGTGAGTTATTTAGGTGGGAGATTGAACAGAGGCGGACAAAGACCAGGTCAAGGGTGTTGCCATCCTTGTGTGTCTCAGAGGTTGAAAGCTGTGTGTCATGGGTGCATCGCCACGAAGATTGTCGCGATTGCACATTCTGACTTCTCGCAGCTGAGTTGCTGTTTCTTTGTGTTTGGTAATGAGGGAGTTAATTTTACCTAGCTCTTTGCTAAGACTAGGTCCAGCCTCGCCCGGCTGCTTTTGATTATGTTCTAATTAGCTTCCTTTATATAGCTGCCAGTCTGCTGGTTAGATGCCGGTGAAAGCATTCATACAGACTGCAGATAGGATCGGTTCTGAGAAGACTTAAGCTAAGAGCTCCTTTGTTGTTTCTCCTCTCCTTGCTTATAGTTTATCTCCTAGACCTTTGGTGTTCCCTCTGTGTTTATATGTTGTATGAAAGACAGTATTTACTTTATCCCCTGTCTGTCTCGTTTGTCTATACTGTTTGTTAACCTTTACCTGTCCATTCCCTATGGTGGTAATCAGGGTCCTTCTAAGGACTAGATTACAGTGGTCAGGGATTTATAGGAGACAGGGTTTACGCTGGTGGCCTGGACCTCTGTACCATTAACAGTACCTCCAGGTAGAGGGACTAGTCAGGACCCCAGTTTAGGGTCAGCATAGACCCCGGTCAACCTCTAGCCAGAGACAGCGTGAAAAGGATTCAGTATTGACCCACAGGATATTATGTCAGGTAATACTATGCTATATATACATGTTAATGTTACCTATTTATATGTTATATAGAATGTTGTCCCACTTGATAGATTACTGACATTATTTATTTATATATCTGCTAGACAGCGTGACATTTTCACCGGCCAAACTATAGATTCTCCCCAGCTACCATGGATCCAGTAGCCCAGCTTGCCCTGCAGTTGCAGAAATTGTCCATGGAGTTTACGGACATTAAGTCCAAGGTTTTGTCCCCCCGGAGCAAACCAGATCTGAACCTAAGGTTGCTCTCCCGGACAGGTTCACTGGTGGGCGGGACAAATTTTTTACCTTCCGGGAGGCATGTAAATTGTACTTTCGGCTACGGCCTCGGTCATCGGGGAGTGAGGAGCAGAGGGTGGGAATTGTCATCTCGCTCTTACAAGGGGACCCTCAATCCTGGGTGTTCTCTCTTCCTCCAGGCTCCCCGGCCCTCCAGTCAGTAGATCGATTTTTTGCTGCCCTGGGGCTGGTGTATGATGACCCGGATCGGGTCTCCCTTGCTGAAACGAAGTTACGTAGGATACAGCAGGGGGATCGTCCGGTGGAGGAATTTTCTTCTGAGTTCCGTAGATGGGCCACAGATACTCAGTGGAATGACCCAGCTCTTAGGAGCCAGTTTTGTCAAGGGTTATCTGACAAATTAAAAGATGTTTTGGCTCAGTGTGATTCTCCTCCGTCACTGGAGGCTGCTATGGCCCTTGCTATTCGTATTGATAGACGGCTTCGGGGGAGGTGCGAGGTAACTCCGCCCCCTGTTATTACTCCACCCACTACTAAAGTCCCTTATATGGAGGTTCCCCTGGTCTGTTCTGAGGAACCTATGCAGTTGGGTGGGACATCATTTTGTAGGAGGGAATCGGCGGTGCGCCGCAAGACAAGAAGGTGTTTCTTCTGCGGGAGAGAGGGACATTTTGTTGGGGGGTGTCCCTCCCGTGCCTCATTGAGCAAAAAAGTCACCGAAAAACTGTTAATCCCAGGTTGTGTGGTGGACGACAACCTGGGAGTAGGTATTTCGTCCCCAGGTCCGTCTCAATTTCTCGTGCCTGCGGAGGTGGTGGTTGGTGCGAGAGTTGAGAGGATTTCTGTTCTTCTTGATAGTGGGTCTGGGGCTAATATGGTGGACGCTCGGTTTGCCCAGGTGCAAGGTATGCAACTGAGTGTATTGGCCAAACCGATCCCTATACTTTCTATTGACGCCAGACCTCTCGGTCAAGGTAGCTTTGTAGAAGCTGTTCATAACATAGACCTTCGAGTAGGGGCAATACATAAAGAACAGTTGTCTTGTTAAGTGTTGGAGGGTCTTCCTACTCCTATTGTGTTGGGACTTCCCTGGTTGGCTAAACATAACCCAGTGATTGATTGGCAATCCAGAAAGATAAGCCAGTGGGGTGAATTTTGCAAGAATAACTGCATGAACACGGTCATCGGTGCGGTCGTGCCTAGGACTTTGCCTCCTTTTCTGGAGGACTTTGGGGAGATGTTCTCAGAGGAGGGGTGTCAAAAGTTACCTCCTCATCGCACGTATGACTGCTCAATAAAATTGCTTCCTGATGCCTTATCTCGTAGTTTCCCAGGGGCCGGAAAGACGGATGACCCGGTTCCTATCCTTCAGGAAGGAGTGGTGGTGTCGGCTGTGTGCTCTGAGCTTGAGGAGGAGGTGTTGGAGGCTCAGGGGGACGCCCCTGTAGGACCTCCAGGGAAACTGTTTGTTCCTAATCAGTTAAGACAAAAAGTTATCGAGGCACATCATAGTTCTGCTTTAGCAGGACATCCAGGGAGTAAAGCAACTGTGGATCTCCTTTCTCGCCGGTTTTGGTGGCCTAACTTAAATAAAGAGGTAATAACTTTTGTCGCGTCCTGTGGAGTTTGTGCTCGCTCTAAGACCCCACATACCCGTCCATCTGGGGTTCCTGAGGAGGAACGATTCTCGTCGTCACTTGCTTCAGTTTGGAGAGGAGTGCTGAATGGTCTGAGTGCTATAGGGAACTGTTTCAAGCGGAGGTCTGATAGGAGGAGAGTGTCTGGTCCGGACCTAGGTGTGAACGATCTGGTGTGGTTGTCTACCAAGAATATAAAACGCAAAGTTCCCTCCTGGAAACTGGGTCCCAGGTTCATCGGTCCATACAGGATCAGTTCTATAATTAATCCTGTGGCATTTCGTCTGGACCTCCCTCCTACGTTTAAAATCCATAATGTATTCCACAAATCATTGCTTAAGAGGTACGTGGCGCCAGTTATACCGTCACTTCTACCTCCTCCTCCAGTGGTGGTCAATGGTAACTTAGAATTTCAAGTGTTGAAGATCATTGACTCACGTCTGAATCGGCGGTCCCTTCAGTATTTGGTTCATTGGAAGGGATATGGTCCTGAGGAGAGGACGTGGGTCTCTGCGTCTGAGATTAACGCAGATCGATTGGTTCGGACCTTCCACACGACTTACCCGGACAGACCTGGCCCTGAGGGTCCGGAGGCCCCTCGTAGAAGGGGGGGTACTGTCATGGGTGCATCGCCACGAAGATTGTCGCGATTGCACATTCTGACTTCTCGCAGCTGAGTTGCTGTTTCTTTGTGTTTGGTAATGAGGGAGTTAATTTTACCTAGCTCTTTGCTAAGACTAGGTCCAGCCTCGCCCGGCTGCTTTTGATTATGTTCTAATTAGCTTCCTTTATATAGCTGCCAGTCTGCTGGTTAGATGCCGGTGAAAGCATTCATACAGACTGCAGATAGGATCGGTTCTGAGAAGACTTAAGCTAAGAGCTCCTTTGTTGTTTCTCCTCTCCTTGCTTATAGTTTATCTCCTAGACCTTTGGTGTTCCCTCTGTGTTTATATGTTGTATGAAAGACAGTATTTACTTTATCCCCTGTCTGTCTCGTTTGTCTATACTGTTTGTTAACCTTTACCTGTCCATTCCCTATGGTGGTAATCAGGGTCCTTCTAAGGACTAGATTACAGTGGTCAGGGATTTATAGGAGACAGGGTTTACGCTGGTGGCCTGGACCTCTGTACCATTAACAGTACCTCCAGGTAGAGGGACTAGTCAGGACCCCAGCTTAGGGTCAGCATAGACCCCGGTCCACCTCTAGCCAGAGACAGCGTGAAAAGGATTCAGTATTGACCCACAGGATATTATGTCAGGTAATACTATGCTATATATACATGTTAATGTTACCTATTTATATGTTATATAGAATGTTGTCCCACTTGATAGATTACTGACATTATTTATTTATATATCTGCTAGACAGCGTGACACTGTGAGAGGCCTAGAGAAGTGGTTAGTGATAGAAGCTGAGATGCAGATGTGGAAGTAGGGCTGTTAATGGGGATGTTGAAGTCTCCAAGGATAGGGGTTGGTAGTTCTGAGGACATGAAGTGCGGCAGCCAGGCTGAGAAGTGGTCAAGGAACTGGGTGGGCGAGCCTGGGGGCCGATATATGACCGCTACTCTGAGGGAGAGGGGATGGAAGAGCCTGATGGTGTGGACCTCAAAAGAAGGGAATGAGAGTGATGGAATTGGGGGAATGACCTGGAAAGTGCATTGTGGGGACAGGAGTATGCCAACTCCACCACCATGTCTGTTTGTGGGTCTCGGGGAATGGGAGAACTGTAAACCACCATAGGAAATGGCAGCAGGGGTGACAGTGTCAGAATCCTGAATCCAGGTTTCAGTGAGGGCCAACAGATTAAGAGAGTGGTTCAGAAAGTAGTTGTGCAGGAAGGATAGCTTGTTGCATGCAGACCGTGGATTCCAGAGAGCACAATTGAAAGAAGGAGATGAGGGAGTGCAAGTAATATTAATAAGATTATTATGGTTTCGGTATGAGGTAGGGTAGGGATTGAGGTTGGGGGATGGTGGACCAGGGTTGGGGGAGATGTCCCCTGAAATCAGTAGGAGTAGGAAGATAAAGAGCAAGTAGTTGTTGGAATTGTAAGTAGGTTTTTTCTGTGATGTGTTTGGGCAAGATGGGCTGAGGTTTGTCAGGAAGGTGAGGAGTGCATGGGAGCTGTACATGGGAGAGGGAAGGATAGAGGGGCTGATGTGTATGAGTCGTGATGGAGGGGGGATGGGGCGGTGAATGTGGATGCCAAGGGAACACAGGAGGAAAGAGATAAAGTACATAATGAAAAAGAAGGCAAAGTGTGGGGTACCTGATTTTAGCCCTGATTAACTGCCATGAATAACTGCCATTTTCAAGATGCTTGTCTTCTGTGATGCTTTGCTTCTGGGATGCATGCGCCCCCACACTGCATGCGCCCCTTAGACTACTCCTAAATATATAGCCCACACTACAGGGTCAGGAAAGTGGGATTGTGGGAGCTGCTTTGGGATAATTTGGCAGCTGGGGCCAGCACACCAGGGGGTGGTTAGATCATCAAAGGCACAAGAGATGACTACATCTATATGCTATAGCACCTTCCACCTGATAACATCTACAGAGGCCCCAGTCACAGGAATACACAGCAGTAAGTATTAAGCACAGTGCAAAAATGAATTATACAAAAGCTTTACCAGGCACATTAAACTATGTTGCAAGATGGTACAGCACTGGTTGGCAGCAATCAGAAGTATGGAGTGCATACCATTACTATATATTTCCACATGCAAGACAGAAAGGGCTGCTTGCTAACAATGAATGGAGTGCATACATGCAGAGAGGATCAATTCAGAGGTTGAATGATTTGGTTACCATTAGGGTTGAGCATTCCGATACTGCAAATATCGGGTATCGGCCGATATTGGCTGTATCGGAATTCCAATTCCGAGTACCGATATTTTCGTCATATCGGATACCGGAATCGGGATTGTCACTGTCACTGTCAGTGTCCGTCGGTCGGGTCTGTCAGGAGTCAGCGGCACTTACCTGGCAGAAGATCTCCGGCGGTCACATCCGGACTGCTTCATAGCCGCCATCCTCTTCTCCCCGGCGGTCACATGCAGTTTCTCGCGATAACTGCAGTGACTGCTGGGTAATCCCGGCCGTAAAGCAGTCAGTCCGATGACGTCACCGCCGGGGAAGCAGGTAATCAGCTGTGCTGCGTTGCGATGACAGGCTCTGCCTGTCATTGCGATGTAGCAGAGCTGGATCGTCGTGGGACAGTCGTTACTATGGACTGCGTCGGACAGGTGGTATACTGTTGGTTTGTTTTTTTTATTTTTTTACAGGAGATCGATGGCGTCGCAGGAATGAGAGAGTAATAAAAAAAATGAAAACTGTGTTGTCTCTTTTATTTCATTAAAATACTTTTTTCTTGCTGTGTCTTTTTTTTACACATTTAAAAACTTTGGGATTAATCATGGATCGGTGTCTTATTGACGCCTATCCATTATTAACCGGGCTTATTGTCACCGTGCAATCAACGGTGACATTAACCCCTTATTACCCCGCTTGCCACCGCTACAGGGCAAGTGGGAAGAGCCGGGTAAAGTGCCACAATTGGCACATCTTTTGATGCGCAAAATGTGGGGCTGCTGTAGCCTGGTATTATCAGGCTGTTGAGGGCCAAAATCCATGGGCCTTGACAGTCTTTTAATACCAGGCCGCAGCAGTCTGCATTTTACTTGGCTGGTTAACAAAAATAGGGGGACCCCTACGCCGTTTTTTTTTCGAGGGGATCCCCTATTTTTGTTAACCAGCCAAGCTAAGCAGACTGCTGTGGCCTGGTATTATCAGGCTTGCAAGGTCCATGGATATTGGATCCTTACCAGCCTGAAAAACCAGGCCTCAGCGGTCTGCTTCATCTGGCTGGTTAACAAAAATAGGGGGGACCCCACGCCAATTTTTTTCGAGGGGATCCCCTATTTTTGTTAATCAGCCAAGATATGCAGACTGCTGTGGCCTGGTATTATCAGGCTGGCAAGGTCCATGGATCTTGGCTCCTTAACAGCCTGAAAATCCAGGCCTCAGCGGTCTGCTTCATCTGGCTGGTTAACAAAAATAGGGGGGACCCCACGCCATTTTTTTTTCGAAGGGAACCCCTATTTTTGTTAATCAGTTCCCTCTGACGTCACTGATGGTGTCCCTGGCTGACCTGAAGTGAAAGTGGAAAGCAATCAATTAAGCTTTCCACTTCCTCTCCTGTCAGCCAGGAGAGGAGCTCATTCATTTGGGGGTTTATAGTGAGGCTGCAGCATTAGCTGCGGTCCCTGCAGTAAACATTAACCCTTTCTGAAGGATTACACCGTGGGACCTGACTGTGCATCGGATTGGTAAGAATAATTTTGCTTTATATTTTATTTTTATTACAGGAAATGGTTTTAGCAGGTAAATAAAATATGGTCAAAAACTGTGTGATTATTTCATTAAACTTCTTTTTTATTAAAGTGTGTGTTTTATTTTTCTTTCATACAACAGGATTAATAATTGATAGTTGTCTAATTGACAGCTCTCAATTATTAACCTGGCTTAAAGTGACCTTTCAATTGCAAGGTCATTTTAACCCCTTATTAACCCATTCGCCACCGCTACAGGGCAATGGGAATAGACGGGCAAAGTGCCAGAAAGGGCAAATCTAATTAGAGATTTGCCCTTTCTGGGGTGTCTGGGGGCAGATGTTAAGTAGCCGGGGGGGGCCAAAAAAAATGGTCCCTCTCTGGGCTATTATCTGCCCCCACTCACTGGCTTTGTCTGTCTGGTTGCGAAAATAGGGCGGGAGCCCACGCATTTTTTTTCAGCAATTTTACACCTCATATATATATATATACATGTCATTGAATTTGTGACACATATATATATATATATTTATATTTATAGTTCATACACTTCTACATAGTATAATAGCCGCTAATTCAATTGCCGGCTTTTGTGAAAATGCAGAACCCGACATGAAATGACACTTGGTGTACATAGGGTTAACCATGTCTTTTCATGTCCTTTGCTATCTGATTTGCACAAACAATTACATGAGTGTAAGTGTGCAAAATTTCACACCTGTAGGGGTTAATTAAAGGTGTAAATTCGTAGCAAAAAAGTCCGTTTTTTTTACAACGAATTTACACCTTTAATTAACCCTACAGGTGTGAAATTTTGCACACATAGACTGATGTAATTGTTTTTGCAAATCAGATAGCAAAGGACATGAAAAGACATGGTTAACCCTATGTACACCAAGTGTCATTTCATGTCGGGTGCTTCTGTCTTTTCACAGAAGCCGGCTTTACCCGGCAATTGAATCAGAGGATATTTTACTATGTAGAAGTGTATAAACTATACATATATGTATATATATGTCACAATGACATGTATATATATATATATATATGTATTCTATGTGTGTATATTTAGTGTTTACAAGGAAAGAAAGAGGTTTTTTTAGTTACGATATTTTGTTCCCATAGACTTACATGGGACTTCCGGTATCGGTATCGGGTATCGCCGATATTTTAATGGTATCGGCGATACCATTCCGATTCCGATACGTTTGGATATCGGAAAGTATCGCTCAACTCTAGTTACCATTACTATATATTTCCACATGCAAGACAGAAAGGGTTTGTGTCATTCAGCTGTTTGATTCCAATGAAGGGATTGGAGCATTCAGGCTTCTTGCTAACAATGAATGGAGTGCATACATGCAGAGAGGATCAATTCAGAGGTTGAATGATTTGGTTACCTGTGTGAAGAGAGAAGATGAATGTTAATTCCTTGCCATGAATAACTGCCGTTTTCAAGATGCTTGTCTTCTGTGATGCTTTGCTTCTGGGATGCATGCGCCCCCACACTGCATGCGCCCCTTAGACTACTCCTAAATGTATCCCCCTCAGACTCCTCCATATGCTGAACCCCCTCAGCCCCCTCGGTGTGCCGTATCCCACCTTAGCCACCTCCATATGCTGTATCCCCCTGAGTCCCCTCCATATGCTGTACCCACTTCAGCCCCCTCGGTATGCTGTATCACCCTCAGTCTTCTCCGTATGCTGTATCCCGCTAAGTCCCTTCCGGATGCTGTATCCCCCTCAGTCAACTCCATATGCTGTCCCCCCCTCTGCCTCCTAAATATATAGCCCACACTACAGGGTCAGGAAACTGAATGGTAGGATATAAGTGCCCTGAGTTCCCAGCAGCTTTGCCGGTTATCAATTGTTCCTTCTGGTCTTGCTTGAAGCACTGCTAGTTTCCTGCTCTCCTTCAGATAAGTGTTTGCTGTTTTTTTTTCTGTTTGATTTTCTCTGCTGGTTTGCTGCCTGCAGTGGACTGCAGCCTTTTTTCCCTTTTGGGGGTCTGGCGCTGCAATTGTGCTCCGTTTGTGTCTGCACTTTTGCTTTGCTCTTTTGTTACTTTTTATTTGCTGAATAGCGTTTTGTTACACCAGAGATCTGATTTAGGTGGTTGAGATCGTGTAATCTCAGGTTTTTTGGCAATCAGAAGTGTTGGTATTTTTGTTAGGGTTTTTTTGGATTGCAGTCAGAATTCTTTCCTATACTTTTCTTTCTAGACAGATTGGGCCCCAGCGTTTGCTCATTCTATTTTCTGTCTGTGTCCGTGCTTTCTTAATGTCTAACCGCCATTACATGTTTGGGGGCTTCCTATTTTCTTTGGGGATCTGCTCCGGGGCAGATAGCTTTCATCTTTCTGCCTTTAGGTGTAGTTATCTCTGAGGCTGTGATGAGGCGTCTAGGATCACCATAGGAATGCTCCACGGCTACCTCTAGTTGTGTGGTTAGTTCAGGTTACTGCAATCCAATAGGTTCCAGCCTCTCTGGTGTATTACCGCTTTTGCTATTTTTTGCTATTTCTCCTCAGTTACCGAAACATAACAGTATAACCAGCCAACAAAAAAATGAAAATTGTATGGTACTCACAGAAGGGGAAAATAGTAATAAGAAAACTCTGTTTGTTGCATTTTTTTTTTCCCCTCTTTTCTCTGGGTGCTGAGGAATTTTTTTTTTTTCCTCTCAATGGAGTTTGCACAGTTGTCTGGCCGTGTGGATCAGCTTGCCACTGAGGTTCGCAGTATTGCTACCTATCTTGCTGGGTTGCCGGTTGTGGAACCTAGGATCCCCATGCCAGATTTGTTTTTGGGGGCTCGATCTAAATTTTTGAATTTCAAAAATAACTGTAAGTTGTTATTTGCCTTAAAGCCTAAGTCCTCAGGGAACGCAGCACAGCAGGTTCAAATTGTCATCTCCCTGCTGCGCGGCGACCCTCAGGATTGGGCTTTTTCCCTGACACCTGGGGATCCTGTTTTGAATGATATTGATGTATTTTTTCTGGCTCTGGGGTTATTGTACGATGAACCTAATGTCACTGATCAAGCTGAAAAGATCTTGTTGGCATTAAATCAGGGTCTTGAAGACGCTGAGTTGTACTGTCAGAAATTCCGAAAGTGGGCAGTCCTGACCAAATGGAATGATGATGCTTTGGCAGCCCTTTTTCGAAAGGGTCTGTCAGAAAAAGTAAAGGACGTTATGGTGGGATTCCCTGTTCCCTCTGGTCTCAATGATTCTATGTCTTTGGCTATTCAAATTGACAGATGTTTGCGTGAGCGCAGAGGTATGCTTGAGATAGTGTTGCCTTGTGAGCCAGCTCCTGAGCCCAGGCAGCGTGATGGAGTGACTTCTGGGGCTCAGCGTCATGAGTTTCGTAAGCGCAATGGGTTATGTTTCTACTGTGGTGACGCTTCCCATGCTATTTCTGTCTGCCCTAAGCGGGGAAGACATTTTGCACGCTCAGTTGTCTTGGGTAGTGTTCAGACTAAATTTCTGTTGACTGTTACCCTGATTTGCTCCCTGTCCACATTTTCTGCTCAGGCTTTTGTTGATTCCGGAGCAGCTATTAACCTGATGGATTTTGACTTTGCCAAACGTTGTGGGTTTCCCATGATACCCCTGCGGAAGTCTATTCCCCTACTGGGCATTGATTCTACCCCTTTGACGGAGAATAAACCCCAGTTTTCTACTCAGGTGATAATGAGGGTTGAACCAGATCATCAGGAGAGTTTCAAATTTCTGGTGCTTCATAATCTGCATGACATTATTGTACTAGGCTTCCCTTGGTTACAGTCTCATAATCCTGTTTTGGATTGGAAATCTGTGTCTGTGACCAGTTGGGGCTGCCAATGTGTTAATACTGACACTCCTGTTTTTTCTGCCTTTCCCCAGTCTCAGGATGTCCCTGACTTTTTGACTGATTTTTTTGATGTGTTTAGTGAAAATAAATCTGCATCCTTGCCCCCTCACAGGAGCTATGATTGCGCTATTGAATTAGTGCCTGGTGGTAAATTTCCTAAAGGTCGCCTTTTTAATTTATCTGTACCTGAACACGATGCTATGCGATCTTATATCAAGGAGTCATTGGAGAAGGGTCATATCAGACCATCCTCTTCACCCTTGGGCGCCAGTTTTTTCTTTGTGGCCAAAAAGGATGGTTCATTGAGGCCGTATATTGATTATCGCCTCCTGAATAAGATCACTGTTAAATATCAATATCCGTTACCTTTGATTTCTGACCTATTTTCCATAGTGAAAAGTGCAAGTTGATTTACCAAGCTTGACCTCAGGGGGGCGTATAACCTTATTCGCATTAAGCACGGGGATGAATGGAAGACGGCGTTTAATACCCCAGAGGGGCATTTTGAGCACCTAGTGATGCCTTTTGGGCTTACTAATGCCCCTTCTGTCTTCCAATCCTTCATGAATCATATTTTCAGGGATTTTGTGGATAAATTTCTGATTGTTTATTTGGATGATATCTTGATTTTTTCCAATGACTGGGACTCTCATGTGAAACATGTTCGGACTGTGTTCCAGATTTTGAGAGAGAATGCACTGTATGTGAAGGGATCAAAGTGTCTTTTTGGCGTACAGAAGATCTCATTTCTGGGATTCATTTTGTCTCCGTCTGTTATTGAAATGGACCCGGTCAAGGTTCAGGCCATCTGTGATTGGGTTCAACCTACTTCATTGAAGGCTCTTCAGAGATTTTTGGGTTTTGCCAATTTTTATCGTAAATTTATTGGTAATTTCTCTGGTATTGTTAAACCATTGACTGATTTGACCAAAAAGGGTTCCGATGTGGTGAATTGGCCTCCTGAGGCAGTTTCTGCATTTCAGGAACTTAAGCAGAGATTCATTTCTGCTCCTGTTCTACGGCAGCCTGATGTTTCTCTGCCGTTTCAGGTGGAGGTTGATGCCTCTGAGATTGGGGCAGGTGCCGTTTTGTCCCAAAGAGATCCAGAGACCTCTAAGAGTAACCCTTGTGCCTTTTTCTCTCGAAAATTTTCTCCAACTGAACGTAATTATGACGTGGGTAATTGGGAGTTATTGGCCATGAAGTGGGCCTTTGAAGAGTGGAGACATTGGCTGGAAGGAGCCAAACATCAGGTGGTGGTCCTCGCGGACCATAAGAACCTGGTTTATCTCGAATCAGCCAAGCAACTTAATCCTAGACAGGCCAGGTGGGCCTTTTTTTTCACACGTTTTAATTTTGTGGTTTCTTTTCTTCCTGGCACTAAGAATGTCAAGGCGGATGCCCTCTCGAGGAGTTTCTTTGCAGATTCTCCTGAGTTATCTGATCCTGCTGTTATTTTGAAAGAGGGTGTGGTTCTTTCCATCATTTCGCCCAATTTGAGACTGGCTCTGGAAGGGTGTCAGGAGGATAAACCTGAGCGCTGCCTTGTTGGGAAGTTGTTTGTTCCTGATCAGTGGAAAAAGAGTGTGATGTCTGAGATTCATTGTTCCGCGTTGGCTTGTCATCCCGGGATTTTTGGTACCTGAGACTTGGTGAGTCGCTACTTTTGGTGGCCTACTTTGTCTCGTGATGTCAGGGAATTTGTGCAGTCCTGTGGGACTTGCTCTCATTCCAAGACTTGCTCTCGTTCTTGTGGTTTGTTAATGCCATTACCTGTACCCAAGAGGCCATGGACCCATATTTCTATGGATTTTATTTCTGACCTTCCTGTCTCTCAGAGAATGACGGTTATCTGGGTAATCTGTGATAGGTTTTCCAAGATGATACATCTTGTGCCATTACCTAAGTTGCCTTCCTCCTCCGAGTTGGTACCTTTGTTCTTTCAGCATGTGGTTCGGTTACATGGCATTCCGGAGAACATTGTGTCTGACAGAGGAGTCCAGTTTGTTTCCAGATTTTGAAGGACATTTTGTTCTAAACTTGGTGTTCAGTTGTCTTTCTCCTCTGCATTTCACCATCAGACCAATGGACAAACCGAGAGAACAAACCAGACCTTGGAGACTTATTTGAGATTTGAGACTGATCAAGATGACTGGGTCTCTTTTTTGCCTTTGGCTGAGTTTGCAGTTAATAATAGAGCTAGCACTGCCACCTTGATGTCTCCATTTTTCTGCAATTCCGGGTTTCACCCTTGATTTTCTTCAGGACAGGCGGAGGCTTCTGTCTGTCCGGGGGTTGACTCTATTGTGCAGCATATGCAGCAGATTTCGGACCAGGTGGAGGAAAGGTTGTCTCTCTCTCAGGAGAAGGCCCAGCGGTTTGCCAACCGGCATAGGACTGATGGTCCTCGTTTTAAAGTGGGAGACTTGGTTTGGTTGTCCTCAAGGAATATCCCTATGAAGGTTGTATCTCCAAAATTTAAGCCAAGGTTCATTGGACCTTATAAGATCATGGAAATTATTAATCCGGTTTCTTCCAGGGACATTTAAGATCCATAACGTGTTCCACAAATCCTTATTGAAGAGGTTTGTCGAACCAGTGGTTCCTATGGCTGCACCTACCGACCCTGTTTTGGTTGAGGGCAATTTGGAGTATGTGGTTGAGAAGATATTGGATTCTCGTTTTGCTAGACGGAAACTCCAGTATTTGGTTAAGTGGAGAGTGTTATGTTTAGGTAGCTGAGGAGAAAAAGCAAAAACGGCAATACACCAGAGAGGCTGGAACCTATTGGATTGCAGTAACCTGAACTAACCACACAACTAGAGGGACCCGTGGAGCGTTCCTACGGTGATCCTAGATGCCTCCTCACAGCCTGAGAGATAACTACACCTAAAGGCAGAAAGATGAAAGCTATCTGCCCCGGAGCAGATCCCCAAAGAAAATAGGAAGCCCAAAACATGTAATGGCGGTTAGACAAGAAGAAGCACGGACACAGACAGAAAATAGAATGAGCAAACGCTGGGGCCCAATCTGTCTAGACAGAAAAGTACAGGAAAGAATTCTGACTGCAATCCAACAAAAAACCCTAAAAAATACCAACTCTTCTGATTGCAAAAACACCTGAGATCACACGATCTCCACCACCTAAATCAGATCCCTGGTGTAACAAAACTAAGCCGCAGCCACTGAAAAAACAGGAAAAAGCAAATGAACAAATAACAGTGGCTACAGATAAACTGAGAGAAACACAGGCCCCAGGAGGGGACCCGGCTGACCTCCACAAAAGTGCAGAAAATTATGCAAAAGGCAAGCACAAAAAGAAAAGCAGAAAATATCTTATCTGAAAGCAGCAGATGCATGCAAGACTTCAGGAAACATCCAAATGAACCAGGAACCACAATTGAGACAAGAACAATTGATCACCGGCGACCATCATGGGAGGGAACCTCCCTTATATCAGTCCAGTCAGCGATCCCTGATTACCATTCCTCGCTGCAAGGTTCAGTACTGTCTGCAACCACCAGAGGGACCTCTGCTCAGAAACCATCTCTAGCACATTCACAACAGGAGAGGTTAAGGTCAGGAGGACAATTCTTGGGTGTTTGCTTCGGACATTCATGCTGGGAGACTTATCCGTGCCTATCATCGAGCCCATCCTGATCGGCCTGGTTGCGCAGGTGAGGGTTCGGTGACCCCTCCTCAAGGGGGGATTCTGTTGTGAATATGCTGGAGGTGGCTTATGAGCTGGGGCTCCCTCCGGTGGTTGCTGAGGGTAATGAACTGATTACTGAATGGCCGTCAGCTGGCGCTGAATGGTAGGATATAAGTGCTCTGAGTTCCCAGCAGCCTTGCCGGTTATCAATTGTTCCTTCTGGTCTTGCTTGAAGCACTGCTAGTTTCCTGCTCTCCTTCAGATAAGTGTTTGCTGTTTTTTTTTCCTCTGTTTGATTTTCTCTGTTCGTTTGCTGCCTGCAGTGGACTGCAGCCTTTCCCCTTTTGGAGGTCTGGCGCTGCAATTGTGCTCCGTTTGTGTCTGCACTTTTGCTTTGCTCTTTTGTTACTTTTTATTTGCTGAATAGCGTTTTGTTACACCAGAGATCTGATTTAGGTGGTTGAGATCGTGTGATCTCAGGTTTTTTGGCAATCAGAAGTGTTCTTATTTTTGTTAGGGTTTTTTTTGGATTGCAGTCAGAATTCTTTCCTGTACTTTTCTTTCTAGACAGATTGGGCCCCAGCGTCTGCACATTCTATTTTCTGTCTGTGTCCGTGCTTTATTCTTGTCTAACCGCCATTACATGTTTGGGGGCTTCCTATTTTCTTTGGGGATCTGCTCCGGGGCAGATAGCTTTCATCTTTCTGCCTTTAGGTGTAGTTATCTCTCAGGCTTTGACGAGGCATCTAGGATCACCGTAGGAACGCTCCACGGCTACCTCTAGTTGTGTGGTTAGTTCAGGTTACTGCAATCCAATAGGTTCCAGCCTCTCTGGTGTATTACCGCTTTTGCTATTTTTTGCTATTTCTCCTCAGTTACAAAAACATAACACGGGCCCCAGCGTTTGCTCAATCTATTTTCTGTCTGTGTTCGTATTTTCATCTTGTCTAAACGCCATTATATGTTTGGGGGCTTCCTACTCTTTTGGGGTCTACTCCGGGGCAGATAGCTTTCATCTTTCTGCCTTTAGGTGTAGTTATCTCTCAGGCTTTGACGAGGCATCTAGGATCACCGTAGGAACGCTCCACGGCTACCTCTAGTTGTGTGGTTAGTTCAGGTTACTGCAATCCAATAGGTTCCAGCCTCTCTGGTGTATTACCGCTTTTGCTATTTTTTGCTATTTCTCCTCAGTTACAAAAACATAACACGGGCCCCAGCGTTTGCTCAATCTATTTTCTGTCTGTGTTCGTATTTTCATCTTGTCTAAACGCCATTATATGTTTGGGGGCTTCCTACTCTTTTGGGGTCTACTCCGGGGCAGTTAGCTTTCCTCTTTCCATCTTCAGGGATAGCTATCTCTCCGGCTGTGCCGAGGCGTCTAGGATCACCGTAGGTACGCTCCACGGCTGCTTCTAGTTGTGCGGTTAGTTTAGGGGTCTGCAACCTATTAGTTTCCAGCCTCTCTGGTGTTGGGCTGCCAATGCGGTTTTTTGCTCCTGCCTCCTCAGCTACCATAACATAACAGAATCACCGGCCATACTGAAAATTCTATTGTACTCAATAGAAGGGAAAAATAGTAAAGGAAAAAAAACAATTGTCAGAGTTGTCAGATTTTTTTTTTTCTGTTTGTTACATTTTTTCCCTCTTTTTCTCTGGGGACTGAGGAATTATTTTTTTTTCTCCTCAATGGAGATTGTGCAGTTGTCTGGTCGTGTTGAGCGGCTCGCCACTGAAGTTCAGAGTATTGCTACCTATCTCGCTAGGTTGCCGGTTGTGGAACCTAGGATCCCTATGCCAGAGTTATTTTTGGGGGATCGGTCTAAGTTTTTGAATTTTAAAAATAACTGTAAGTTGTTCTTTGCTTTGAAGCCTAAATCCTCAGGGAACACAACGCAGCAGGTTCAAATTGTCATCTCCCTGTTGCGCGGTGACCCTCAGGATTGGGCCTTTTCCCTGACACCTGGGGATCCTGTTTTGAATGATGTTGATGTGTTTTTTCAGGCTCTGGGGTTATTGTACGATGAACCTAATGTTACTGATCAAGCTGAAAAAACCTTGTTGGCATTGAATCAGGGTCATGAAGCCGCTGAGCTGTATTGTCAGAAATTGAGAAAGTGGGCAGTCCTTACTAAATGGAATGATGATGCTCTGGCAGCTCTTTTTCGGAAGGGTCTGGCAGAGACTGTAAAGGATGTTATGGTGGGATTCCCTCTCCCCTCTGGTCTCAATGACTCTATGTCATTAGCTATTCAAGTTGACAGACGTCTGCGCGAGCGTAGAAATTTGCGTGAGATTGTGATGCCTTGCGGGCCAGCCCCTGAGCCCATGCAGTGTGATGGAGTGACTTCTGGGGCACAGCATCATGAAATTCGTAAGCGGCATAAGTTGTGCTACTATTGTGGTGACGCTTCTCATGCTATTTCAGTCTGCCCCAAGCGGGGAAGACGTTTTGCGCGCTCAGTTGTTTGGGTAGTGTTCAGACTAAATTTCTGTTGACTGTTACCTTGATTTGCTCCATGTCCACATTTTCAGCTCAGGCTTTTGTTGATTCAGGGGCAGCTATAAACCTGATGGATTTTGATTTTGCCAAACGTTGTGGTTTTCCTATGATACCCCTGCAGAAGTTTATTCCTTTGCTGGGCATTGATTCTACCCCCTTGGCGGAGAATAAACCCCAGTTTTCTACCCAGGTGATAATGCGGGTTGCCCCGGACCACCAAGAGAATTGCAAATTTTTGGTGTTACATAATTTACATGACATTGTTGTACTGGGGTTTCCTTGGTTACAGACTCACAATCCTGTTTTGGATTGGAAGTCTGTGTCTGTGACCAGTTGGGGTTGTCAATGTGTTCGTACTGACACTCCTGTTTTTTCTGCCCCCCCCCCCAGTCTCAAGATGTTTTTCTGCCTTCCCCGAGTCTCAGGATGTTCCTGACTATTTGACTAATTTTTCTGATGTGTTTAGTGAGAGTAAGTCTGCATCCTTACCTCCTCATAGGAGTTATGATTGCACTATTGACTTAGTACCCGGTTGTAAATTTCCCAAGGGTCGGCTCTTTAATTTATCTGTACCTGAGGATGAGGCCATGCGATCTTATGTCAAAGAGTCTTTAGAGAAGGGTCATATCAGACCATCCTCTTCACCCTTGGGCGCCGGCTTTTTCTTTGTGGCCAAGAAGGATGGCTCATTGAAGCCGTGTATTATCGTCTCCTGAATAAGATCACTGTTAAATATCAATATCCATTACCCTTGATTTCTGACCTATTTTCCAGAGTGAAGGGTGCTTGTTGGTTTACCAAGCTTGACCTCAGGGGGGGCGTAAAATCTTATTCGCATCAAGCACGGAGATGAATGGAAGATGGCGTTTAATACCACAGAGGGGCATCTTGAATACCTAGTGATGCCTTTTGGGCTCACTAATGCCCCTTCCGTCTTCCAATCCTTTATGAACGATATTTTCCAGGATTTCGTGGATACATTTCTGATTGTTTATTTGGACGATATCTTGATTTTTTCCAATGACTGCGATTCTCATGTGGAACATGTTCGGACTATATTCCGGATTTTGAGAGAAAACGCATTGTATGTGAAGGGATCAAAATGTCTTTTTGGCGTACAGAAGGTTTCATTTCTGGGATTCATTTTGTCTCCGTCTGTTTTTGAAATGGACCCGGTCAAAGTTCAGGCCATTTGTGATTGGGTTCTACCCACTACATTGAAGGCTCTTCAGAGATTTTTGGGTTTTGCTAATTTTTATCGTAAATTTATAGCTAATTTCTCTGGTATTGTGAAGCCACTGACTGATTTGACCAAAAAGGGTTCTGATGTAGTGAATTGGTCTCCTGAGGCAGTTTCTGCGTTTCAGGAGCTTAAGCGGAGATTCACTTCTGCTCCTGTTCTGCGCCAACCTGATGTTTCTCTACCATTTCGGCTGGAGGTTGATGCTTCTGAGATTGGTGCAGGAGCCGTTTTGTCCCAAAGGGATCCGGAGACCTCTAAGATTAACCCTTGTGCCTTTTTCTCTCGAAAATTTTCCCCAGCGGAACGTAATTATGATGTGGGTAATCAGGACTTATTGGCCATGAAGTGGGCTTTTGAGGAGTGGAGACATTGGCTGGAAGGAGCCAAGCATCAGGTGGTGGTCACCACGGATCAGAAGAACCTGGTTTATTTTGAATTAGCCAAGCGACTTAATCCTAGACAGGCCAGGTGGGCCTTGTTTTTCACACGTTTTAATTTTGTGGTCTCTTTTTTCCCGGGCACTAAGAATGTTAAGGCTGATGCCCTCTCGAGGAGTTTCTTTCTGGATTCTCCTGAGGTAACTGAGCCTGCTGTTATTCTGAAGGAGGGTGTGGTTCTTTACGCTATCTCGCCCAATTTGAGATTGGCTTTGGAGAAATTTCAGGAGGATAAACCTGAACGTTGCCCTGCTGGGAGATTGTCCCAGACCAGTGGAGGAAGAATGTGATGTTCGAGATTCATTGTTCCACGTTGGTTGGCCATCCTGGTATTTTTGGTACCAGAGATTTGGTGAGTCGGTCCTTTTTGTGGCCCACTTTGTCTCGTGACGTCAGGGACTTTGTGCAGTCCTGTGGAACTTGTTCTCGGTCCAAACCTTGCTCTCACTCTAGTGGTTTGTTAATGCCATTGCCTGTGCCCAAGAGGCCATGGACCCATATCTCTATGGATTTTATTTTTGACCTCCCTGTCTCTCAGAGAATGACCGTTATCTGGGTAATCCGTGATAGGTTTTCCAAGATGATACATCTTGTGCCACTACCTAAGTTGCCATCCTCCTCCGAGTTGGTGCCCTTGTTTTTTCAACAGGTGGTTCGGTTGCACGGCGTTCCAGAGAACATTGTGTCTGACAGAGGAGTCCAGTTTGTTTCCAGATTTTGGAGGACATTTTGTTCCAAACTGGGAGTTCAGCTGTCTTTTTCCTCTGCGTTCCACCCTCAGACCAATGGACAAACTGAGAGAACAAACCAGACCATGGAGACTTATTTGAGATGTTTTGTGTCTGCTAATCAAGATGACTGGGTTACTTTTTTGCCTTTGGCTGAGTTTGCTTTGAATAATAGGGCTAGTTCTGCCACCTTGATGTCTCCATTTTTCTGCAATGTCGGGTTTTATCCTATATTTTCTTCAGGGCAGGTGGAGGCTTCTGTCTGTCCTGGTGTTGACTCTATTGTGGAGAGAATGCAGCTGATTTGGGATCAAGTAGTGGATAAGCTGTCTCTTTCTCAGGAGAAGGCCCAGCGGTTTGCCAACCGACATAGGACTGATGGTCCTCGATTTAACGTGGGTGACTTGGTTTGGTTATCCTCAAAAAATATCCCTATTAGGGTCGCGTCTCCAAAATTTAAGCCAAGGTTCATTGGATCTTATAAGATTGTGTAGATTATTAATCCCGTTTCCTTCCGTTTGCTTCTTCCAGATTCACAACGTATTTCACAAATCTTTATTGAAGAGATTTGTCGAGCCAGTGGTTCCTATGGCTGCGCCTCCTGATCCTGTTTTGGTTGAGAGCAATTTGGAGTAGTACTTGGTGAAGTGGAAAGGCTATGGTCAGGAGGACAATTTGTGGGTGTTTGCTTCAGACATTCATGCTGAAAGACTGGTCCATGCCTATCACCGAGCTCATCCTGATTGTCCTTGTGGCACATGTGAGGGTTTCGGTGACCCCTCCTCAAGGGGGGTTACTGTTGTGAACATTTTGGAGACGACTTCGGAGCTGAAGCTCCCTCTGGTGGTTGCTGAGGGTATTGAACCTATCTTGAATACCAAGAGTCCTATACCCGCAGATAACGAGTGGGTGTCAGGTGGTACTGACTGGCCTGATATAAGTGAGCTGATTTCCCATGATCCTCGCCGGTGATCAATTGTGCTTCCTGGTTTAGTTTGGAATTCAGCTTGCTTTCCTGCTGTCTCCTGCTTGCGTTCAGATAAGTCTCTTTCAGTTTTTTTTTACTGTGGTTTGAATTCCTTGCTTTTTGCTGCATTGCTTTTTGTCTTCAGCCGGGTCCCCTATGGGGGGCTCTGGCTGGTCTCTGTTCATTTTTGTATTTGTTCATTTGCTCAGTTCTTGTGATATTTTACTGCTGGGTAGCTACGTGTCCACACCAGAGATCTGATATAGGTGGTCAAGACCGTGTGGTCTCAGTGTTTTTGGATTCAGAAGTGTTGGAGTTTTTCCTAGGGTTTTTCTGGGTTGCAGAAAGTATTCTCTCCTGTGCTGTCCTATCTAGACAGTTTTGGGCCCCAACATTTGCTCAATCTATTTTCTGTCTGTGTTCGTATTTTCATCTTGTCTAACTGCCATTATATGTTTGCGGGCTTCCTACTCTTTTGGGGTCTACTCCTGGCAGTTAGCTTTCCTCTTTCCATCTTCAGGGCTAGCTATCTCTCCGGCTGTGCCTATGAGTCTAGGACCACTTTAGGTACGCTCCACGGCTGCTTCTAGTTGTGCGGTTAGTTTAGGGGTCTGCAACCTATTAGTTTCCAGCCTCTCTGGTGTTGGGCTGCCTATGCGTTTTTTTGCTCCAGCCTCCTCAGCTACCATAACATAACACTTCCCTACACAATGAGCTCTGCTACAGTCATTAGGTTTTGCAGACTCATTCTGTTGGTTTCTGACACCCCCGGGGGGGGAGAGCAGCTGATCGCCGCCGGATGTCAGCTGATTATCACAGCTGACACCCGGCACTATGTGCCAGGAGCGGTCACAGAGCGCTCCCGGCACATTAATCCCTGGCACACCGCGATCAGACATGATCGTGGTGCACCAGGGGCACAGGGGAGCATCGCGCAGGGATGTAACTGCGCTGTTCTGAAGGCCTCTTCCCTGCAGGACCCTGGATCCAAGATGGATGGTCCTGCAGGGAGGCGGCTTCCTCAGTGCCTGATCAGAGCAGGCACTGAGAAGCCTGCAGCAGTGCCAGAGCGATCGCTGGTGTGACAGAGTGCTGTGCACACTGTCACACCAGCGATCTGATAAAATACAGTGATGTCCCACCCTGGGACAAAGTAAAAAAGTTAAAAAAATCAAAATCTCAAGTGTAAAAAAAAAATTTCAAAATAAAGGAAAAAAAAAAATATTCCCCAATAAATTCATTTCTTCCTGTAAATAAAAAAACCCCAAAACAATAAAAGTACACATATTTGGTATCGCCGCGTCCGTAACAACCCCCCCTATAAAACTGTCCCACTAGTTAACCCCTTTAGTGAACCCCTTAAAAAAAAAAGAAAACAAAGCAAAAAATCAATGCTTTATCATCATACCGCCGAACATAAAGTGGAATACCACGCGATCAAAAAGACCAATATAAATAAACATGGTACCGCTGAAAATGTTATCTTGTCCCGCAAAAAACGAGCTGCCACACAGCATCATCAGCAAAAACATAAAAAAGTTATAGCTCGCAGAATAAAGCGATGCAAAAATAATTATTTTTTATATAAAATTGTTTTTGTTGTATAAAAGCGCCAAAACCTAAAAAAATGATATGAGGTATCGCCGTAATCGTACTGACCCGAAGAATAAAACTGCTTTATCAATTTTACCACACGTGGAACGGTATAAACGCCCACCCCCAAAAAAATTAATGAATTGCTGATTGTTGTTCATTCTAACCTCCCAAAAATCGAAATAAAAAGCGATCAAAAAATGTCACGTGCTCAAAAATTATACCAATAAAAACGTCAACTCGTACCGCAAAAAATAAGACCTCACATAACTCTGTGGGTCAAAACATGCAAAAATTATAGCTCTTAAAATGTGGTGATGCAAAAACTATTTTTTGCAATAAAAAGCGTCTTTTAGCGTGACAGCTTCCAATCATAAAAACCCACTATAAATAGTAAATCAAACCCCCCTTTATCACCGCCTTAATTAGGGAAAAATAATAAAAATAAAAAAAATGTATTTATTTACATTTTCCCATTAGGGTTAGGGTTAGGGTTGCGCATAAAGTTAGGGTTAGGGTTACGCCTAAAGTTAGGATTAGGGTTAGGGTTGGGATTAGGGTTAGGGGTGTGTTAGGGTGTGTTAGGGTTAGGTTTGTGGTTAGGGTTATGGTTAGGGTTGGGACTAGGGTTAGGGGTGTGTTGGGGTTAGGGTTGGAGTTAGAATTGGGGGGTTTCCGCTGTTTAGGCACATCAGGGCTCTCCAAATGTGACATGGCGTCTGATCTCAATTCCAGCCAATTCTGCGTTGAAAAAGTCAAACGGTGCTCCTTCATTTCTGAGCTCTTCTATGTGCCCAAACAGTAGTTTACCCCCACATATGGGGTATCAGCGTACTCAGGACAAATTGCACAATAACTCTTGGGGTCCAATTTCTTATGTTACCCTTGGGAAAATAAAAAATTGGGGGCGAAAATATAATTTTTGTAAAAAAAAATGATTTTTTTGTTTTTACGGCTGTACGTTATATTCTGTGAAGCACTTGGGGGTTCATAGCGCTCACCACACATCTAGATTAGTTCCTTGTGGGGTCTATTTTCCAAAATGGGGTCACTTGTGGGGGTTTCCACTGTTTCCACTGTTTAGGCACATCAGGGGCTCTCCAAATGCGACATGACATCCGCAGACCATTCCATCAAAGTCTGCAATCCAAAATGTCACTACTTCAGCGTACTCAGGACAAATTGGACAACAACTTTTGGGGTCCAATTTCTCCTGTTACCCTTGTGAAAATAAAATATTAGGGGCGAAAAAATCATTTTTGTAAAAAAAAAAAAAAAAAGATTTTTTATTTTTACAGCTGTACGTCATAAACTTCTGTGAAGCACTTCGGGTTCAAAGTGCTCACCACACATCTAGATAAGTTCCTTGTGGGGTCTGTTTTCCAAAATGGGGGTCACTTGTGGGGGTTTCCACTGTTTAGGCACATCAGGGGCTCTCCAAATGCGACATGACGTCCGCAGACCATTCCATTAAAGTCTGCAATCCAAAATGTCACTACTTTCCTTCCGAGCCCCGACGCGTGCCCATACAGTAGTTTTCTCCCACATATTGGGTATCTGCCCACTCAGGACAAATTGGACAACAACTTTTGGGGTCCAATTTCTCCTGTTACCCTTGTGAAAATAAAATATTGGGGGCGAAAAAATCATTTTGTAAAAAAAAAAAAAGATTTTTTATTTTTTCGGCTGCACGTCATAAACTTCTGTGAAGCACTTCGGGGTTCAAAGTGCTCACCACACATCTAGATAAGTTCCTTGGGGGTCTATTTTCCAAAATGGGGTCACTTGTGGGGGGTTTCCACTGTTTAGGCACATCAGGGGCTCTCCAAATGCGACATGACGCCCGCAGACCATTCCATCAAAGTCTGGAATCCAAAACGTCACTACTTCATTCCGAGCCCTGACGTGTGCCCATACAGTAGTTTTCTCCCACATATTGGGTATCAGCGTACTCAGGAAAAATTGGACAACAACTTTTGGGGTCCAGTTTCTCCTGTTACCCTTGGGAAAATGAAAAGTTGGGGACTAAATATCATATTTGTGGAAAAAATATGATTTTTTTATTTTCATGCTCGGGCGTTATAAACTTTAGTGAAACACCTGGGGGTTTAAAGTTCTCACCACACATCTAGATAAGTTCCTTGAGGGGTCTAGTTTCCAAAATGGTGTCATTTGTCGGGGGTTTCCACTGTTTAGGCAGATCAGGAGCTCTCCAAACACGACATGGCGTCCAGCCAATTCTGCGTTGAAAAAGTCAAACGGCGCTCCTTTCCTTCCAAGCTTTGCCATGCACCCAAACAGTGGTTTACCCACACATATGGGGTATCAGCGTACTCAGGACAAATTGCACAATACTTTTGTGGTCTTGTTACCTTGGGAAAATAAAAATTGGGGTGAAAAGATCATTTTAATTCTACGGCTCTACGTTATAAACTTGTGTAAAGCACTTGGGGGTTCAAATTGCTCACCACAGATCTAGATAAGTTCCTTAGGGGGTCTAGTTTCCAAAATGGGGTCACTTGTGGGGGGTTTCCACTGTTTAGGCACATCAGGGGCTCTCCAAATGCAACATGGCGTCCAATCTCAATTCCAGCCAATTTTGGTTGGAAAAAGTCAAATGGTGCTCCTTCCATTCAGAGCTCTGCCGTGCGCCCAAACAGTGGTTCCCCCCATATATGGGGTATCAGTGTACTCAGGACAAATTGGACAACAACTTTTGTGGTCCAATTTCTCCTGTTACTCTTGGGAAAATAAAAAATTGGTGACTAAAATATAATTCTTATGGGAAAAAATATGATTTTTGATTTTCATGCCTGGGCATTATAAACTTGTGTGAAGCACTTGGGGGTTCAAAGTGCTCACCACAGATATAGATAAGTTCCTTAGGGGGTCTAGTTTCCAAAATGGGGTCACTTGTGGGGGGTTTCCACTGTTTAGGCTCATCTGGGGCACTGCAAACGGAACATGACCCCCATCAACGTCTGCATTCCAAAACGTTATTACTTCCTTTCCAAGCCCTGCCATGCGCCCAAACAGTTTCCCCCCCCCACATATGGGGTATCAGCGTAATCATGACAAATTGGACAACAACTTTTGGGGTCCAATTTCCTTGGGAAAAATCAAAAATTTGGGACTAAAAAATCATTTTTGTGGAAAACTGTTTTTTTTTCCACACTCAGGCATTATAAACTTTTGTGAAACACTTGGTGGTTCAAAGTGCTCACAACAGATCTAGCTAAGTTCCATAGGGGGCCTAGTTTCCAAAATGGTGTCACTTGTGGGGGGTTTCCACTGTTTAGGTGCATCAGAGGCTCTCCAAAAGCGACATGGCGTCCAATTTCAACTCCAGCCAATTTTGGTTTGAAAAAGTCAAACGGCGCTCCTTTCCTTACGAGCTCTGCCGTGTGCCCAAACAGTGGTTTTCCCCAATATATGGGGTATTGGCGTACTCAGGAGAAATTGCACAACAACTTTTTCTGTACATTTTCTCCTTTTACCCTTGTGAAAATAAAAAAAAGTTTGTAAAAGATCATTTTTGTGACTAAAAAGTTAAATATTAATTTTTTCCTTCCACGTTGCTTCAGTTCCTGTGAAGCACCTGAAGGGTTAATAAACTTCTTGAATGTGGTTTTGAGTACCTTGAGGGGTGCAGTTTTTTATAAAGGTGTCACTTTTGGGTATTTTCTGCCATATAGACCCCTCAAAGTGACTTCAAATGTGAGGTGGTCCCTAAAAAAATGGCTTTGTAAATTTTGTTGTAAAAATGAGAAATCGCTGGTCAACTTTTAACCCTTATAATTTCCTAACAAAAAAAAATGTTGGTTCCAAAATTGTGCTGATGTAAAGTAGACATGTGGGAAATGTTATTTCTTAACTATTTTGTGTGACATATTTCTCTGTTTTAAGGGAATAAAAATTCAAAGTATGAAAATTGCAAAATTTTCAAAATTTTTGCCATATTTGCATTTTTTTTTAAAATAAACGCAAGTTATATCGAAGAAATTTTACCACTAATGTGAAGTACAATATGTCACGAGAAAACAATCTCAGAATCGCCAAGATCCGTTGAAGCGTTCCAGAGTTATAGCCTCATAAAGAGACAGTGGTCAGAATTGTAAAAATTGGCCCGGTTATTAACGTGCAAACCACCCTTGGTGGTGAAGGGGTTAATAGGCATGGGTAGTTATCTTTAGAACTATCAGACACATCTTTGATTTGGGCACCTGGAAGACAGCACACTTCTCATGAAGTAATGTCTGCAGATAGCGGCTTCTGTTCCTCTCAGTAGAGAATCGCCCACGACCACCATTCTCTCTTTCTCCCTTCAAGAGGCTTCTGATTTCTTACTGGAGTGTGATTCCTAGGCAAAGCACTTTTTTTAGGTACATCATCATAGTTGTCCTGCGTGAGAGCCTGGTAGTGGTTCTTTAGCGGTATGGATGCTGACTGCTTACTCATCCTCCTGCTTCTTTAGGTCACACACTTCCAGTTTTCTTCTTCTTAGGCCTCTTTCACACATCCATTGTGCGCCTGACGGCGCCCTCCGGCATTTTTTTGTCCGACCGCATCCGGCGAAATGTAATGCCGGATGCGTTTTTTTTTTGCATTGACTTTCATTAGCGCCGCATGGCGCCTGATGTCAGTGCGTTGTATCCGTTTTTGTCCGGATCCGGCGGAAATGTACATTCCGGCGGCCGGACACAACGCAGCATGTTTTTTTTTTGCCGGAGCTGCCTGAAGCGGCGCATCAGGCAGCCGCAAACAATAGAATTCAATGGAACCGGATCAGACTTTTGGCAATCCGGCAAAAGTCTGATCCGGATTCTGGAAATCGAGGTCTACTACTACTGCTGCTGCTGCTGCTGCTGCTGCTGCTACTGCTACTACTACTACTACTACATTTTCCAGTGTCTCCGGGCATCAGAAACCCTCTTTTTATGGGTTCAAAAGTTCAGGTCGGATCCAGCAAAAAACCGGATCCGTTGCATCAGTTTTTTTGTTTCAGCGCCGGATCCGTCCCTTCAGGCATAGGACGGATCATGCCTGATACAAAAAGACGGATGTGTGAAAGAGGCCTTACACGTACTGAAAGGTGCTTCTCTTTGAACATTCTGAGTAGATTTTTCTACTGTCATTATCTTCTGCAGGAACAATGAAAAGTTCTTCTTTTGGAACATTTTGAAGAGATTCTTCTGCTCTGTCAAGGAAATCCTCATCTTCTTTGATGAGCTTCAGTGTAGCTATTTTCTCCTGAAGACTTTGCATCTTTTCCTCTAACAGAGTCACAATCTTGCATTTCTGGCAAGTCTGCAAGTCTGTAAACATATAGCACATATTGCAGCACACCATATGGGTAATCTCCTTCTCCATATTGAACAAAACAAATTTCTGTGGAATCACCGTAAAGATACGTGTGCCAGAATGCACCAGAAATATTAAATTATCTCCCACAAGCTTCAATTCCTGGTTCAAATGCCTTGGCTAAATTCTCTTGGATGTATTCAGACATGGTTCGAGTCTCAGGTAGAGTTATGGGATACACCCACCCCCGAGATGGTGAAGTGCCAGATAAGAGATTGACAAGACAGTCATAAGGTCTGTGGGGTGGCGGGACCTCAGCCTTCTTTTCACAGATATCTGCAAAGGCACAATAATCGATGGGCAGCGAAGTGAGGTTTGAATGCACAGGAGGCAGAGTCTTGGGCATGATTTTGGCTAGGCAATTGGAAGCACAGTGCTGTCCTCAGTGAAATACCTGACCGAAGGACCAGTCAAATAATAACTAGAGCGTGTAGACAAAGCCAACATAGCCCCAAGAGAATAGAGTTCACAGATCTAGGTAGCATATAGAAGGAAATCCTCTCAGTAGGCAGGGCTCCAATCTGCAGCATGACTGGCAGCTTGATGAATCAAACAGGTTCAGCCACAAGTTGTGCATCAACGGAGGTGACAGTCAGGGGATGATTCAGCTGTTGAGTAGGGGGTTGAATTTGATGGGCCAGATCCAAATTAATGAAATTGCCTGCGGAGTCATAATACAGATGGGCAGCAGCAGAAAAGGACCTCTCCTGCCAGGTCAAGGTAAATTCAGTCAGCTGTAGCACCCACATCTCTGCCTGCAGTCCCTCTCTCCCTGCAGAGACATCAGTGTACTCACCGCCAAGGCTCCGATCCTGCCCTTTCCGGGTCTACTGCTGGCCGGGGTGCACGCAGTCCTAGCAGCTCTCTAGGCTTTGTGCTAAGAGCACGTGCACCCTTCCACTTTTTTAAAGGGGCCGTGTGCGTTGCTCTAAAGTGTCCCCAGCCAATTGTTGGAGGTCTCTTTCTATTTAAACCGCCTCCTCCACAATGGAGCTGCCTGTACAATATTGTGCATTTGTTCCTAACACGCTTGTCAGTTCTCAGGTCCCTGTACTTGTATCCGAATCTGCTGCACCAGCCAGTGCTCACCTCAACGGCAGCAGAGCCAGCTGCACACGCCAGTGCTCACCTCAACGGCAGCAGAGCCAGCTGTATCCGCCAGTTCTCACCTCAACTGCAGCAGAGCCAGCTGCACTCATCAGTGCTCATCTAAACGGCAGCAGAACCGGCTGCACCCGTCAGTGCTCACCTCAAAAGCAGCAGATCCAGCTGCACCTGCCAGTGCTCACCTCTACGGCAGCCAAGCCAGCTGCTCCTGTCATTGCTCATCTCTCCGCTAGACTGTCCTGTCTGCACTTGTGGTTCCAGTCTTCTCTGCCTGTCTGCATCTGTTGGACATTCCCACGGGCCATTCCAGCTATCCACTCCTAGGGGTCAGCTGCCATCTACCCAAGATCAGTCTTGTAGTAGTACCTGGATCACCTCCCTTGTCTCTCCACGGACTGTGGTGTCGGTAGCTGCTGCGTGTCCGTGGTTGGATTGAGTGAGGCTCCTAGTCACGCCCCTCCAGATCTTCCTTGGGCTTTGGCACAGTGGTTCCACCACCCAGCCCATTAAAGTAGCTTTGGAGAGCAATTACGCTCCAGTTTCTCCAGCCAATCCTAGATGCTGGAGTTTCCTGGTCTCACTGGGCACTGGTGAAGAATATGTCCATTGTCTCCACAGTACATAGAAATGTTCTCTCTGTACCTCCACTGTTAATCATGAACAGAAAGTTTGGCCTCTTCAACCAGCATCGGCTCAATTGCTGGTGGTGCAACTTGCGGTACCAAAGAGAACTGGAAATTTGGAGCCAATCTGTGTGGTCTGTTGGCACGAGGAGACGCTGAAGCTTGTTTATGATCTCCCTCATTGAAGTGGAGATCAATCCTAGTGAGTGGCCAGGTGTATAAGGGCATCCAGCGAAGATGGTAAGTCTCTGCCAGCCACCTCATCCTTGATATGACCAGATATGCCCTACCGGAAGGTGGCCACAGGTGGCCACAGGTGTTCCAAGCCAGCTCCGCCACCAAAGGACAGAAGTGTAAAGCATACTGGACCATGGTTTCTGTGCTCCGCATACAGACAACAGGGACAAAACAGCAGAGGAGGTGCAGACCGGAACCTCGAATACCACTCGGAACATCTCCATGAAACTGCCAACATTGCATGTCTCTGGACCTCCATGCTCCCAATTGGGGCTTGTCAAGGCCAGGGCTTATGCAGACAGCAGAGACCATAATCGCTATCTTGGTCTGGTCCGGTGAAAAGAGGGGAGTGTGAAGTGAATCTGACACTGATTGATGAAGCCATGGCTTTCATTGGGGTCTCCATTGTAGCCAGATGGAAGTGGACGCTGTAGCTTGACAGTTTCACCAGAAACTCGAACATTAGGCGGTTCCTTTGGAAAGGTTAGCTTTCGAAGGAGAGTTGGCCAGACATGGTAAAAGCTCAAGACAGTGTGGACATTGCGGCGAACAAACTCTGCAGCTGCGTTGCCACCACATTGATGACTTGCATCAGCTGGTCCTGATGCTTTTGCTGAGAGTGGACCTCCTCATACATTTGTACACTAGACTTGGGATCCCTTGGGTCCAATTTGTCAGCGGGGCCCATGGCCCAAGCGTAATATAACACTGGTGGGTATAAACCCACTGCGCCATGAGCCGAGCTCACCCTTGAGGGCCGTGACTAAGTGTCTACTGTGTCTTCCCTAGGGCCTCTGATGGTGAAGATAGGCTGGGCTGCTGGTAGACACAAGGTACCACTCGAGGGAAGTGCCCGGGACTGTGGCAGCTGACCAGCAGTGGGTGGTACAAGGTACAGAAAGGCGAGACAAAAGCACAGTCAGATGGTCTGAAGCTGGAGCACGCAGCACGGGTTCATAGAACAAAGCCGGAGTCATGGATGGAGAAGTCAAGCAGAGCACACAAACAGGCCAGATGGATAACAGGAGACAAAATATGGAGATACCCTTAAACAAGGAACCAACGATTGGGTGAAGAATAGAGGGTAGAGTTGCCTGATATATCATCTTCTAGCGGGTGATAGGCTGGGGAAGAAAATCTCTGCAGGACAAGGTGGCTACAAATTCCTGCATAGTTCAGTCATGCCTCTTACGACTCAGAGCCAGTACAAGGCATCTCAGAGTGATGGTCAGGTACTGGATGGAGCAGAGCGAAACACACAGTGAGTAGGCTGACACTTTGAAGGTATGAGAGTGGTCGGCGTAACTGTCTATAAGCTAAACTTTATAATTCATGAATAAAACAATAATACTGCACTGCGGAGTGACACAGGAGGAAACAGAGGGCATGACACAGCATATGAAAATGTATATTTACCAATTAGCAAGCAGTGTTAAGTCCACTATTAGTACTTGTCTTTTGGAATTTGTGACCTTGACTTGGGACAACCCAAAAATGACAGACTAGTCTACAGGGAGGCTTTGCAATTCTGGGGGACTTATGTACTGGTATAGACTAGGGCAGGAAGGACAATAGCCTGACTCCATATTCCTCTAGGACCTAGAGTCTAGGTAATATGGTGTAGGCAATGACCTGTTTTGGGGATATAACTTCTTGTGTCGCCTGTTTACCGTGAGAGAGGAGGCAAAAGTGTCTGATTTCTCCTACTCCTGTACTGTTTATAACTACTTCACCTTTGTATTAAACAGTGCAGGAGTTAATCTGCTCACTTGAGAGCTCTTGAGGGTATGCCACACTAAGCGAGATCGCAAACGAGATCGCTAACGAGATCGCAATTGCGTCACCATTTATGGCGCAGTAGCGATCTCGTTAGCGACTTAACTGTGTGTGACATGTAGCAACGATGTGGCCCCTGCTGAGATGTCGCTGATCGCTTATGAACGTTCGGAGCCGTTTTTTGGTCGTTGGTGTCCCGCTGGTGAGCCTGAATCGCTGAGTGTAACACCCTTTATGAACGACTTCACCAGCGTCGCAGGTGGGACTAGGTTTTCCCAACGACCGCAGAGTACAGATCGCTGAGGAGATGTGTTTGGAATCACAGATCGCTGATGAGTTGTGTTTGGAATCTAACAGCTAAGTCGCTAACGAGATCGCTACTGCATCATAAATGGTGACGCAGTAGCGATCTCATTAGCGATCTCGCTTAGTGTGGCATACCCTTTGGAAGCTTTCCTACATTAAGGCTCTCAGCTATTAACTGTTGGCCACTCCCATCTCCTATATAATCTGGGTTCTGGCTAGCACTCATAGCTTATGCTGCATGGTTAGGAGATGGTGAGGGTTATCTGTGACTGTTGCTAGCTTTTGGGTGTGTGCTAATTCCTCTCTCCTACATTGGTTTTGCCCCATCCTCCACTCTCCGGTGTTTACCTCTGTTTCTGTGAGTATATTTGTATGATTAGTATTTTCCTTTATCCCTGTTTGTATTACCTTTTTAGTCTGGTTGGTGTATTAAAGTACACTACTACTCCCCTCTTCCCTGGGTGGGGAAGGGTACAGACTGAAGGCTGATTCAGGAGCTAAGCCAAGGTTCGTGGCCCCGGCATCTTCACCATCAGAAATATTCCGGGGAACAGGAAGAGCTATGGCGCCCTCAGCGTTAGGGACAGGGAAGGGGCCCCTGATTCCGAGACACCCAACAGAGTTGTGACATCTTGTTTCTGGATACTTGGTGACTGTGTCGTCCCATCCTTGTTGTGTAGAGTATTTACCCATTAAGGTTTTTTGGACTTAATGCCTCATCTTGGACCTTCCTGGTTCTTATCACCCACAGGAAACCATTAGAGCAAGGGGTGCTTGGCGACTATGGGAACAAGATTGAATGACTGATGACTACATCTACAGTGGAAGCTGGACCTCTCCTGGTCGCTTTACCAATCTGAAGACCTTTCATGTTCACATTGTAACCAAGAACTAAGAGCAGATTTTACAATGATGGCCTCTAGAAAAGCTCTTCTGAGCAATCTGAACTATGTCCACCTACAGCACGCGTCCCTTGGTGTCCATCTAGCAATGCACTCTGAAGTGACTGATACTATCATGAACCAAGGAATAGGAGTGAAAGATGGCTGTCAGCACAAGTGGGGAAACAAAGAAGAGGTGGACCCCAACTCGAACGATCCATCGATGCCTTGTCAGTGCTGTGACCAACACCCGAAGCAGAAGTCTTTACTGTACAGCTCTTTGGAAGATCTGGAGGCAATCATATGTGATGAGTGCCTGTCCCCTGATGATCTCCCATTGAGTCCTCTGTCTCTCTCCTCTCCTTCCACCGACAGTAGCAGCTCATCAGACTTTACTCTGGATGATTCTCCAGCCTCCATGTATTACAAGGAATACTCTCAGGATGGCCTGGACACCCCGGACCAGCAGCCAGATATTATTCCTCTTGATGTGGCCACAAACGGTCTGTACTGTCTTTCACCACAAAAAGCGGAAACGCCCAGCTCCAACCTATCGGAGACCAACTACCAAGAGATCACAAACAACAACAACATGGAGGCAAACGATACACCATTTATAGACTGGGACTCTGATTCGATACTGGATAGTAACAGTAACACCCTCATAGAAAAATCGGGGTGTTCTTCCTTGGACAGTGATACCATCACAGAGCCAGAACGCCAAACAAGCAAAATGGGCCAAGATCAGTGGTTTGAGGAGCAGGACCTTCTGCCAGGATTACCCTTCCCAGAAAACACATCCATGCCAACCACAAAGAAGAAAACTATCACTTCATTCCATGAGTTGGCCATGAGAAGGCGGAGGAGTGGGGGAGAGCTGCCTTCACAACCAAAAAGAGACCGTAGTGATTGGCTCATTGCCTTCTCCCCCGACACTGAGCATCCCCCTATAAATGAACTGACGGCCTCTGCTTTTGATCATGGAATTCTAGAATCCCAAATTCATCCATTAACGGCAGCAAAGGAAGTCACTACCTTTCGGGAACTGAGATATCGCAACACACTAAACAAGATGGGTGTCCAGCAGATAAAAGTCCTTGAAGAGAGGTTGAGCATGAACTCAGCAGAGGCCACCACTGATCCGTCACCTATAGTTCTGTATGGAGCCAGGGAACCAAACGATTGTCAGAAGCTCCTCAAAACACATGATGACACCATCGGAGAGACTGACAACCAGACTCAAGGGTCACAGCGCCCAAAGAGTCCAGCTGGTAGAAGTGGCACAGATACAAATATACCATCCTGGACAGATCATAAACAGTCCAGTCCGGTTAACACCCTGCCAAGGATCAAGAATAAAGGTGACAGGTATAGGAAAATCCCACACAAGGAGGCCATGCCAACTGCACCAGTGACCTGGACACGAGGATTGGCAGACGGAGGTGATCGGAGAGGTCAGGAAGGTAAGAACCTGCGAACATAAGTACAACATGGTACACTTCTCATTGACACCCCTAAACTCATAGGGCCAGGGATATCGGGAGGTAACAGGATTAATATAACAAGGAACTCCAGAAACAGGTGATGATATGTTCAAGAAGCAAATGATAACATGTCAGATTTAAAAGGAACACGACTCCCTTTGTGTGTAAAACTGGGCAGTTTATATCTGTTTCCTAATACTAGACAGCAGTGCATTGTGCGACCACAGACGAGTCAGTGCACGTATCGGAGATTGTCATGAGCTGCCATCAACAGAATTCTGAAATCAGCTCTAGCTGCTGAATGTGCTGCAGCCCCAAATGGTGACCACTTTGCACTGATGCCCACTGGTCAGACAAGTCGCCTGCAGTGAGACATAGGTCCCACAGGGTCTATGATGGAGTATTTAGCAGATTTTCTGGGTGTGGTAGTAAATTACAGGAGCAGCCGCTCTCTGCTGACATCGGTGTAATCTGCTCCATTTTTGTGTTGCCACTAACTGCCCTTCCATCTCTTCTCTTGCTTTGCTCATTCCACCCTTGGGATAACCTCCATGTCTCTGCTTCACGTCACCCCCTGCTGGCACATGTTGGTATTGCAACTCCTGTGCATCACGTTTTCCACTATAACATCATGTGACATCACCACGTATCCCTCCTGATGCTACAGATGCTACGACCTTTGCTTCTTCTCAATTTCTCCTCCCTATCTCTAAGCTGTGGCTCCTCTCCCCACACTCCCTGATGTCCTGGCATAGCTTTGGCCCTGATAATCCCCATCCTTGTGGCCCTGCCCAGGTGCCCTGGTGCTCTGGCTTACCACCCCGTCTATCCCCTGTGGGTGCCTCCTCCCCTCCTCAAAGAGCATTGCTCCCACTGATGGACACGCCACATGTAGCCGTCCTGCTATCGCCATTGTTTCCAAGAAAAAGAACTTTCATCCAAGCGACGAAAGGCCATGAAGCATGGTGCCAGGTGATGACAGACCCCCTCGACACAGGTTATGCAGCTTTACATAACGTTTCATCATTGCATATCAATGGTTGCCACCCGACATCAACCATACTGCCTCGCATCCCTACCCCTAAGTATTTCATGTGTTGCACACCTACCCCTTTTAACTCTTTTCATTCCCTCTGTCTGCTCCAATCCCCTGTGCATCTCTCTTCTCACCCCTGGCTCTTCTCAACTCCTCTGTATCTCTCCTGTAAGCCCTTTACTAAATATCACACCATACTTTATCTTAGTGCGCCCCTCTGTATCTCTTCTCAGCATCTCCCTCTACATATTTCTCTTCTCACCTACTCTATATCTCTCCTCTCACTCCTCCATGTTTCTGCTCTCCCAGTGTATCTCTCATCTTACCCAGTGTGTAGCTTGGCTCTCACCAGATCTGTATCTCTTCTCTCATCCCGTGTCTCCTCTCACCGACCCTACAGTGGGTACAGAAAGTATTCAGACCCCTTTAAATTTTTCACTCTTTGTTTCATTGCATCCATTTGGTAAACTCAAAAAAGTTATTTTTTTTCTCATTAATGTACACTCTGCACCCCATCTTGACTGAAAAAACCCAGAAATGTAGAAATGTTTGCAAATTTATTAAAAAAGAAAAACTGAAATATCACATGGTCATAAGTATTCAGACCCTTAGCTCAGACCCTCATATTTATGTCACATGCTGTCCATTTCCTTGTGATCCTCCTTAAGATGGTTCCACTCCTTCATTGTAGTCCAACTGTGTTTAATTAAACTGATACGACTTGATTTGTAAAGGCACATACCTGTATATCCACAGCTCACAGTGCATGTCAGACCAAATGGCCAAGGATTTCAGAAACAGAATTGTGGCAAGGCACACATCTTGCCAAGGTTTCAAAAGAATTTATGCAGTACTCAAGGTTTCTAAGAGCACAGTGGCCTCCATAATCCTTAAATGAAAGAAATTTGGGACCACTGAGCAATCGTGGGAGAAGAGCCTTGGTGAGAGAGGTAAAGAAGAATCCCAAGATCACTGTGGCTGAGCTCCATAGATGCAGTGGGGAAATGGGAGAAAGTTACACAAAGTCAAGTATCACTGCAGCCCTTCACCAGTCGGGCCTTTATGGCAGTGGCCCAACGGAAGCCTCTCCTCAGTGCCAGACATATGAAAGCCCGCATAGAGTTTGCTAAAAAACATATGAAGGACTCCCAGACAATGAGAAATAAGATTCTCTAGTCTGATGAGACAAAGATAGAACTTTTTGATGAGAATTCTAAGCAGTATGTCGGAGAAAACCAGACACTACCTGCCCCATACAATCCCAACAGTTAAACATGGAGTTGGCAGCATCAAGCTATGGGGGTGTTTTTCAGCTGCAGGGACAGGACGGATGGTTGCAATTGAAGGAAACACGAATGCAGCCAAGTACAGAGAGATCCAGGATGAAAACCTCTTCCAGAGTGCTCTGGACCTCAGACTTTGCCAAAGGTTCACCTTCCAACAAGACAATGACCCTAAACACACAGCTAAAATAACAAAGGAGTGGCTTTAGAACAACTCTGTGACCATTCTTGACTGGCCCAACCAGAGCCCTGACCTAAATTCAATTGAGCATCTCTGGAGAGACCTGAAAATGGCTGTCCACCAACATTCACAATCCAACCTGACAGAACTGGAGAGGATCTGCAAGGAAGAATGGCAGAGGATCCCCAAATCCAGGTGTGAAAAACTTGTTGCATCATTCCCAAGAAGACTTATGGCTGTACTAGCTCAAAAGGGTGGTTCTACTCAATACCGAGCAAAGAGTCTGAATATTTATGACCATGTGATATTTCAGGTTTTCTTTTTTAATAAATTAAAAATTTCTACATTTCTGTTTCCTTTAGTCAAGAGGTGGCGCAGAGTATAAATTAATGAGAAAAAAATGAACTTTTTGAATTTACCAAATGGCTGCAATGAAACAAAAAGTGAAACATTTAAAGGGGTCTGAATACTTTCCATACCCACTGTAGATCTCTCCTCTCACTCCTCCATATTTCTTCTCACCCAGTGTAGCTCTCCTCTTACCCAGTGTGTAGCTCGCATCTCAACAGCTTTGTACTTTGTATCTCCTCTTACCCAGTGTAGCTCGCCTCTCACCATCTCTGTATCTCTTCTCATCCCGTATGTGTCTCCTCTCATCCCTCCATATTTCTTCTCACCCAGTGTATCTCTACTCTTACCCAGTGTGTAGCTCGCCTCTCACCAGCTCTGTATCTCTTCTCTCATCCCCTCAGTGTCTCCTCTCACTCAATCTGTGCCTGCTTTACCCCCGCTGGCTCTTTTCCCCCTGTCTCCTCTCTCCACTCCTCTGTGTCTCTTCTCATCCTGTTCATCTTTTCTTACCCCTGTGTCTCCTCTCACCCCCCTCTACATCTCTCCACTCCTCCATGTTTCTTCTTACCCTGTGTATCTCTCCTCTTACCCAGTGTGTAGCTCGCCTCTCACCAGCTCTATCCTCCCCCCCCATGTGTTCTCAGCCCTTCACCTTGTATATCTCACCCTTTATATCACCTTTTAACTCTCGTCTCTTCTCACCTCCTCCATATCTCTCTTCCCAGCCACTTAGTCTCCTCTGGGTCCCTTTGTATCTCTCTTCTCAGCCTCTATGTATCTTTCTCAAAAACCAAATCCGTGGCCTACCGGATAAAACCTCCCAGACCAGCAACAACAACCAAAAAAGAAAAATGGATACGATATATAGATGCAGGACCGTAATAAAGTAATATAATACTATATATACAGATAATAAGTCCAGCAAGACAGGGGAGGATTTTTATGAATAGTAATAATTTATTGCAAAAAAATTAAATAGACAAAAGGTACAGGGTGAGACAATAAAATATAAACAGCTAAGATAGGCTAGTAATCAAAGGATGTTTAGTATAAAGCCAGACAGAATGCAGTCCATTGGAAGCATGCTCCAGTAACGCAGTATGTCAAAATATAAATATAAAGGGATTCAGGGTTATAACAATTACGTTATAAGGCAAATTAATGCCAGAAATACCTAGCAAGAATATATGTACCCTGAATGACCTAATAGATATCACGAACAAGGCATAGAGGAAATCGCAATGTGCTATAAGGCTATACTGAAGTTCTAGCCAAATTCAGGGTAAAAACAAAGTAATGTCATATGCACGGCGATATAAAATAGATTAAAGTGCTAATTACCTTGTGACATAGTGCGGTAAACTGAAGCAGCAACAATGGAACGGCAAAAAGAGCCCCGACGCGCGTTTCACCTTCCTCGGTTTCTTCAGGAGGCTCCCTTTATATTTATATTTTGACATACTGCGTTACTGGAGCATGCTTCCAATGGACTGCATTCTGTCTGGCTTTATACTAAACATCCTTTGATTACTAGCCTATCTTAGCTGTTTATATTTTATTGTCTCACCCTGTACCTTTTGTCTATTTAATTTTTTTGCAATAAATTATTACTATTCATAAAAATCCTCCCCTGTCTTGCTGGACTTATTATCTGTATATATAGTATTATATTACTTTATTACGGTCCTGCATCTATATATCCATTTTTCTTTTTTGGTTGTTGTTCTATGTATCTTTCTCGTCTTCTCAGCCCCTCTGTGTCTCTCTTCTCAGCCACTCTATCTCCCTTCACAGTCACTCTGTATTTCTCACTTCTCCCCCCCCAGGCTCCTCTCAGCTACTCTGTAACTTTCTTCTCAGCCCCTCAGTAACTTTCTTCTCAGCCCCTCTGAATCTCCCTATTCAGCCCCTCCGTATCTCTCTTCTCAGCCCATCAGTATTTCTCTTCTCGGGCCTTCTGTAACTCTCTTCTCAGCCCCTCTGTACCTTTCTTCTCAGCCCTCTGTATCTCTTCTCAGTCCCTCTGTATTTCTCTTCTCAGCCCGTCAGTCTCCTCTCACCCCTCTGTCTCTCTCTTCTCAGCCTCTCAGTATCTCTTTCGTCTCAGCCGCTCTGTATCTCTCTCGTCTCAGCCCCACTGTATCTCTTCTCAGTCCCTCTGTATTTCTCTTCTCAGCCCGTCAGTATCCCTCTTCTCAGCCCGTCAGTATCCCTCTTCTCAGCACGTCAGTATCTCTCTTCTCAGCCCGTCAGTATCTCTCTTCTCAGCCCGTCAGTCTCCTCTCACCCCTCTGTCTCTCTCTTCTCAGCCTCTCAGCACCTCTTTCGTCTCAGCCGCTCTGTATCTCTCTCGTCTCAGCCCCTCTGTATCTTTCTTCTCAGCCCCTCCGTCTCTCTCTTCTCAGCCCCTCTGTATCTTTCTCTTCTCAGCCCCTCAGTATCTCTCTCCTCAGCTCCTCTGCATCTCTCCTCAGCTCCTCTGTATCTCTCTTCTTAGCTCCTCTCTATCTCTCTTCTCAGCTCCTGTTTCTCTCTCTTCTCAGCTCCTCTGTATCTCTCTTCTCAGCTCCTCTATATCTCTCTTCTCAACCCCGCAGTATCTCTTTCTCAGCCCCTCTCTCTCTTCTCATCCCGTTTCTCTTCCCAGCCCCTCTGTATCTCTCTTCCCAACCCCTCTGTATCTCTTCTCAGACCCTCTGTCTCTCTCTGCTCGGCCCCTCTATCTCCCTTCACAGCCCGTCAGTCTCCTCTCACCCCTCTGTCTCTCTCGTCTCAGCCTCTCAGTATCTCTCTCGTCTCAGCCCCTCTGTATCTCTCTTCTCAGCCCCTCCGTCTCTCTCTTCTCAGCCCCTCCGTTTCTCTCTCTTCTGAGCCCCTCTGTATCTTTCTCTTCTCAGCCCCTCAGTATAAAGTATAAAGCCAGACAGAATGCAGTCCATTGGAAGCATGCTCCAGTAACTCTTCTCAGCTCCTCTGTATCTCTTCTCAGCTCCTCTGTATCTCTCCTCAGCTCCTCTGAATCTCTCTTCTTAGCTCCTCTATATCTCTCTTCTCAGCCCGTCTCTCTTCCAAGCCCCTCTGTATCTCTCTTCCCTACCCCTCTGTATCTCTCTTCTCAGCCCCTCTGTCGCTCTCTTCCCAGCCCGTCTCTCTCTTCTCAGCTCCTCTGTATCTCTTCTCAGCTCCTCTGTATCTCTCTCTTCTCAACTCCTCTGTATCTCTCTCTTCTCAGCCACGCTGTATATCTCTTCTCAGCCCCGCTGTATCTCTCTTCTCAGCCCCTCTGTATCTCTCTTCTCAGCCCCTCTGTGTCTTTCTCGTCTCATCCCCTCTGTCCCTAACTTCTCAGCTCCTGTCTCTTTCTCAGCTCCTCTGTGTCTCTCTTCTCAGCCCTTCTCCCTTCTCAGCCCCTCTCTCTTCTCAGCCCGTATCTCTTCTCAGCCCCTCTGTCTCTCTCTTCTCAGCCCCTGTCTCTCTTTTCAGCCCCTCTGTCGCTCTCTTCCTAGCCCCTCTGTTCCTCTTTTTCTCTTCTCAGCTCCTGTTTCTCTTCTCATCTCCTCTGTATCTCTCTCTTCTCAGCCCCTCTGTATCTCTCTTCTCAGCCCCTCAGACTCTCTTCCTAGCCCCTCTGACTCTCTTCCCAGCCCATCTATCTCTTTCTTCTCAGCCCCTGTGTAGCTCTCTTCTCAGCCCCTCTGTCTCTCTCTTCTCAGCTCCTCTGTATCTTTCTCTTCTCAGCTCCTCTGTTCTCAGCCCCTCTGTGTCTCTCTTCTCAGCTCCTCTGTATCTCTCTTCTCAGCTCCTCTGTATCTCTCTCTTCTCAGCCCCTGTGTGTCTCTCCTCAGCCCCTCTGTATCTCTTTTCTCAGCCCCTCTATAACTTTCTCAGCTCCTCTGTATCTCTCTCTTCTCAGCAGCTCTGTATGTCTCTTTTCAGCAACTCTGTATCTCTCTCTTCTCAGCTTCTCTGTATCTCTCTTCTCAGCCCCTGTGCCTCTCTTCCCAGCCACATTGTATCTTTCTTCTCAGCTCGTTTCTTTCTTCTCAGCCCCTCTGCATTTCCCTCTTCTCGGCCTCTATCTCTCTCGTCTAATCCCCTCTGTCCCTAACTTCTCAGCTCTTGTCTCGTTCTCAGCCCCTCTGTATCTCTGTTCTCAGCCTCTCTTTCTCTTCCCAGCCCCTCTGTCTTTCTTCCCAGCCCGTCTCTCTTCTCAGCCCCTCTGTATCTCTCTTCTCAGCCCGTCTCTCTCTTCTCAACCCCTCTACCTCTCTCTCCTCTCAGGCCCTCTGCTCTCTCTCTCGTCTCAGCCCCTCCACCTCTCTTGTCTCAGCCCGTCTCTCTCTTCTCAGCCCCTCTGTATCTTTCTCTTCTCAGTTTCCCTGTATCTCTCTTCTCAGCTCCTCTGTATCTCTTCTTAGCTCATCTGTATCTTCTCAGCTACTCTGTATCTCTCTTCTCAGCTCCTCTGTATTTCTCTTCTCAGCTCCTCTGTCTCTCTTCTCAGCCCCTCTGTCTCTCTCTGCTCAGCCCTACTGTATCTCTCTTCTCAGCCCCTCTGTATCTCTCTCTTCTGAGCCCCTCTGTAAGGCTACTTTCACACATCAAGTTTTTTCCGTCAGGCAGGATTCAGCGTTGTGCCGGAGTGATGGATCCGGCGTAAATTGTGGAAAACTGATGAAACGGATCCGTTTTTCCGCCAGATCCATTTAACGGATCCGGCAAAAAAAACGGATCCGTTTCACCAGTTTTCCATCCGTTTCGTTTTTTTTTATCCACTTTACGACGGATCCGGTTTTTAAATACGCCCATGGGAGGCTCCCAAACGATGAGCTGTTTCCTGGAGGCTGGCCAATTGGATCTGAGTATGCTCAGACTTAAAAACTGGATTTGGTGACCGGATCCGTTTTTTTCCTCATCCGACGCATTCCAGCGCCCATAGACTTCCATTGTAGCAAAAAGCCAGAAGCAACGCAACCTGCACTGTCCGTTTTTTTGCCGCAGACAAAAAACGTTACTGGAGACGTTTTTTCCAGACGCTGGAATTAAAATTTGAGCCGGATCTGGCAAAAAACGGAAGAAAAGGCAGGCCATGCGGCATGATCCGGCACTAATACAAGTAATGTCAATTTAGTTTTTTCTAAAAATAGCCGGATCATGCCTGAAGGAAAAAACCTGATGTGTGAAAGTAGCCTTACTCTCTTCTCAGCTCCTCTGTATCTCTCTTCTCAGCCCCTTTGTATCTCTCTTCTCAGCACCTCTGCCTCTCTTTTCAGCCCCTCTGACTCTCTTGTCAGCCCCTCAGTCTCTCTTCCCAGCCTATCTTTCTCTCTCTTCTCATCCCCTCTGTATCTCTCTTTTCTCAGCCCCTCTGTATCTCCTTCTCAGCCCTTCTGCCTCTCTCTTCTCAACCCCTCTGACTCTATTGCCAGCCCCTCTGTCTCTCTCTTCCCAGCCCATCTGTCTCTCTCTTCTCATCCCCTCTGTATCTCTCTCTTCTCAGCCCCTCTGTAGCTCTCTTCTCAGCTCCTCTGTATCTCTTCTCAGCTACTGTGTCTTTCTCCTCAGCCCCTCTGCATCTCCCTCTTCTCAGCCCTTCTGTATCTCTCTCATCTCATCCCCTCTGTCTCTAACTTCTCATCTACTGTCTATTTCTCAGCTCCTCTTTTTCTCTCTTCTTAGCCCCTCTGACTCTCTTCCCAGCCCATCTGTCTCTTTCTTCTTAGCCCCTCTGACTCTCTTGTCAGCCCCTCTGTCTCTCTTCCCAGCCTATCTTTCTCTCTCTTCCCATCCCCTCTGTATCTCTCTTTTCTCAGCCCTCTGTATCTCCCTTCTCAGCCCTTCTGCCTCTCTCTTCTCAGCCCCTCTGACTCTATTGCCAGCCCCTCTGTCTCTCTCTTCCCAGCCCATCTGTCTCTCTCTTCTCATCCCCTCTGTATCTCTCTCTTCTCAGCCCCTCTGTAGCTCTCTTCTCAGCCCCTCTGACTCTATTGCCAGCCCCTGTCTCTCTCTTCCCAGCCCATCTGTCTCTCTTTTCTCATCCCTCTGTATCTCTCTTTCTCATCCCCTCTGTATCTCTCTCTTCTCAGCCCTCTGTATCTCCTTCTCAGCCCTTCTGCCTCTCTCTTCTCAGCCCCTCTGGCTCTATTGCCAGCCTATCTGTCTCTCTCTTCTCATCCCCTCTGCATCTCCCTCTTCTCAGCCCTTCTGTATCTCTCTCATCTCATCCCCTCTGTCTCTAACTTCTCATCTACTGTCTATTTCTCAGCCCCTATTTTTCTCTCTTCTTAACTCCTCTGACTCTCTTCCCAGCCCATCTGTCTCTTTCTTCTCAGCCCCTCTGTATCTCTCTTCTCAGCCCCTCTGTCCCTAACTTCTCATCTACTGTCTATTTCTCAGCCCCTCTGTATCTCTCTTCTCAGCCCCTCTGTATCTCTCTTCTCAGCCACTCTGACCTCTCTTCCCAGCCTCAGTCTCTCTTCCCAGCCCATCTGTCTCGTTCTTCTCAGCACCTCTGTATCCTCTTCTCAGCCCCTCTGACTCTCTTCCTAGCCCCTCTGACTCTCTTCCCAGCCCATCTGTCTCTTTCTTCTCAGCCCATATATCTCTCTTCCAGCCCCTCTGTCTCTCTCCTTAGCCCCTCTGTCTCTCTCTTCTCAGCTCCTCTGTATCTTTCTCTTCTCAGCTCCTCTGTTCTCAGCCCCTCTGTGTCTCTCTTCTCAGCTCCTCTGTATCTCTCTACTCAGCTCCTCTGTATCTCTCTCTTCTCAGCCCGTGTCTCTCTCCTCAGCCCCTCTGTATCTCTCTTTTCTCAGCCCCTCTGTAACTTTCTCAGCTCCTCTGTATCTCTCTCTTCTCAGCTGCTCTGTATCTCTCTTCTCAGCAACTCTGTATCTCTCTCTTCTGAGCCCCTCTGTAAGGCTACTTTCACACATCAAGTTTTTTTCCGTCAGGCAGGATTCGGCGTCGGCCGGAGCGACGGATCCGGAGTAAATTGTGGAAAACTGATGAAACGGATCCGTTTTTCCGCCAGATCCATTTAACGGATCTGGCAAAAAAAACGGATCCGTTTCATCAGTCTTCCATCCGTTTCGTTTTTTTTTATCCATTTTACGACGGATCCGGTTTTTAAATATGCCCATGGAGGCTCCCAACCGATGATCTGTTTCCTGGAGGCTGGCCAATTGGATCTGAGCATGCTCAGACTTAAAAACTGGATTTGGTGACCGGATCCATTTTTTTTCCTCATCCGACGCATTCCGGCCCCATAGACTTCCATTGTAGCAAAAAGCATAGAAGCAACGCAACCTGCACTGTCCGGTTTTTCGCTGCAGACAAAAAACGTTACTGGAGACGTTTTTTCCAGACGCTGGAATTAAAATTTGAGCCGCAGCTGGCAAAAAACGGAAGAAACGGCAGGCCATGCGGCGCGATCCGGCACTAATACAAGTAATGTCAATTTAGTTTTTTCTAAAAATAGCCGGATCATGCCTGACGGAAAAAACCTGATTTGTGAAAGTAGCCTTACTCTCTTCTCAGCTCCTCTGTATCTCTCTTCTCAGCCCCTTTGTATCTCCCTTCTTAGCCCTTCTGCCTCTCTTCAGCCCCTCTAACTCTATTGCCAGCCCCTCTGTCTCTCTCTTCCAGCCCATCTGTCTCTCTTTTCTCATCCCCTCTGTATCTCTCTCTTCTCAGCCCCTCTGTAGCTCTCTTCTCAGCTCCTCTGTATCTCTCTTCTCAGCTACTCTGTATCTTTCTCCTCAGCCCCTCTGCATCTCCCTCTTCTCAGCCCTTCTGTATCTCTCTCATCTCATCCCCTCTGTCTCTAACTTCTCATCTACTGTCTATTTCTCAGCCCCTCTTTTTCTCTCTTCTTAGCCCCTCTGACTCTCTTCCCAGCCCATCTGTCTCTTTCTTCTCAGCCCTCTGTATCTTCTTCTCAGCCCCTCTGTCCCTAACTTCTCATCTACTGTCTATTTGTCAGCCCTTCTTTTTCTCTCTTCTCAGCCCTCTGTATCTCTCTTCTCAGCCACTCTGACTTCTCTTTCCCAGCCCCAGTCTCTCTTCCCAGCCCATCTGTCTCGTTCTTCTCAGCACCTCTGTATCCTCTCTTCTCAGCCCCTCTGACTCTCTTCCTAGCCCCTCTGACTCTCTTCCCAGCCCATCTGTCTCTTTCTTCTCAGCCCTCTGTATCTCTCTTCTCAGCCCCTGTCTCTCTCCTTAGCCCCTCTATCTCTCTCTTCTCAGCTCTTCTGTATCTTTCTCTTCTCAGCTCCTCTGTTATCAGCCCCTCTATGTCTCTCTTCTCAGCTCCTCTGTATCTCTCTTCTCAGCTCCTCTGTATCTCTCTCTTCTCAGCCCGTGTCTCTTCCTCAGCCCCTCTGTATCTCTCTTTTCTCAGCCCTCTGTAACTTTCTCAGCTCCTCTGTATCTCTCTCTTCTCAGCTGCTCTGTATCTCTCTTCTCAGCAACTCTGTATCTCTCTTTCTGAGCCCCTCTGTAAGGCTACTTTCACACATCAAGTTTTTTTCCGTCAGGCAGGATTCGGCGTCGGGCCGGAGCGACGGATCCGGCATAAATTGTGGAAAACTGATGAAACGGATCCGTTTTTTCCGCCAGATCCATTTAACGGATCCGGCAAAAAAGGATCCGTTTCATCAGTTTTCCATCCGTTTCGTTTTTTTTTATCAATTTTACGACGGATCCGGTTTTTAAATATGCCCATGGGAGGCTCCCAAACGATGATCTGTTTCCTGGAGGCTGGCCAATTGGATCTGAGCATGCTCAGACTTAAAAACTGGATTTGGGTCCGATTTCCCTTTTTCCTCATCCGATGCATTCCGGCGCCCATAGACTTCCATTGTAGCAAAAAGCCAGAAGCAACGCAACCTGCACTGTCCGATTTTTCGCCGCAGACAAAAAACGTTACTGGAGACGTTTTTTTCCAGACGCTGGAATTAAAATTTGAGCCGCATCGGCAAAAAACATAAGAAACGGCAGGCCATGCGGCGCGATCCGGACTAATACAAGTAAAGTCAATTTAGTTTTTTCTAAAAATAGCCGGATCATGCCTGACGGAAAAAAGCGTTGTGTGAAAGTAGCCTTACTCTCTTCTCAGCTCCTCTGTATCTCTCTTCTCAGCCCCTTTGTATCTCCCTTCTCAGCCCTTCTGGGCCCCTCTTCTCAGCCCCTCTGACTCTATTGCCAGCCCCTCTGTGTCTCTCTTCCCAGCCCATCTTCTCTCTTTCTCATCCCCTCTGTATCTCTCTCTTCTCAGCCCCTCTGTAGCTCTCTTCTCACTCCTCTGTATCTCTCTCAGCTACTCTGTGTCTTTCTCCTCAGCCCCCTGCATCTCCCTCTTCTCAAACCCTTCTGTATCTCTCTCATCTCCTCCCCTCTGTCTCTAACTTCTCATCTACTGTCTATTTCTCAGCCCCTATTTTTCTCTCCTTCTTAGCCCCTCTGACTCTCTTCCCAGCCCATCTGTCTCTTTCTTCTCAGCCCCCCTGTATCTCTCTTTTTCAGCCCCTCTGTCCCTAACTTCTCATCTACTGTCTATTCTCACCCTTCTTTTTCTCTCTTCTCAGCCCCCCTGATCTCTCTTCTCAGCCACCTGACTCTCTCTTCCCAGCCCCAGTCTCTCTTCCCAGCCCATCTGTCCCGTTTTTTCACACCTCTTATCTCTCTTTTCCGCCCCCCTGACTCTTTCCCAGCCCCTCTGACTCTCTTCCCAGC
>JARQOD010004556.1:0-54041 GCA_033576555.1 Oophaga sylvatica
GTGGGGGAATAACGGCTGGAGGATTCTGGGGATGGGAGGTGACTGCGGAATTATCAGGACGGACTGGAGGATTCTGGTGATGGGGGAGGGACTGGGGATTATCAGGAGGGACTGGAGGATTCTGGGATGGAGGTGGATGGCTGGGAATTATGCGGGGACTGGAGAGCGGATGAGGATAGGAGGTGGACTGCTGGACATTGACAGACGGATGGAGGATTCTGGTGATGAGAGGAGGTGCTGGGACATTATACAGGACGGCCTGGAGGATTCTGGGTGATGAGGGAGAGGTGACTGCTGGGACATTATAAGAAGGAGGATCTGTGGAGTTGGAGGTGAGGGGAGATAGCGGGACATTTACGGTGACTGGAGGATTGGGTGATGAGTGGGAATTTAAGACGCACTGGGGATTGTGGAGTTGGAGGATGATGTGGACGATTAGAGGACGGTACTGAGGATCTGGGTGATGAGCGGAGAGGGATCTGGGAATTATCAGGACGGACTGGGGAATTATGGGAGGGATGACTGCTGGGTATATGGGGGATGGAGGTTCTGGGTGATGAGAGAGTGATGCTGGACATTACAGGGGATGGGGATTCTGGATGCGAGTTAAGAGGACGGGGATATCGGGAGACTGGGATTGGGTGGGAAGTTATAGCGGGACTTGAGATCGGTTGGAGGAGGGTGAGGGTGGGCATTATACAGCGGCACTGGAGGATTCTGGGTGATGAGTGGGGGAGCTGGGGACATTATACAGGACGCAGGAGATCGGGTGATGAGGGAGAGGTGACTGGGATTACTGGGGCACTGGAGGATCGGAGTGACTGGGGAGATTTGACTGCGGAATTGAAGGACGGGACTGCTGGGACTTGTGATACAGGAGGCACTGGGACATTTGGGTGATGGCGGAGAGGTGACTTGGGGATTATAGGAGGTACTGTGGATCTGGTACAGGAGAGGGATCTGGGATTGAGGGAGAGGAGATCTGGGTGATTTACAGGACGCACTGGGGTTTGTGATGGAGAGGGGATGGTGGAATGAAGGACGGCACTGGAGATTCTGGTGATGAGGGAGGAGGTGACTGGGAATTATACAGTGGACATTACGGAGGATTCTGGGATGAGGAGAGGTGACTGCTGGACATTATACAGGACGCATGGAGGTCTGGTGATGAGGGAGAGTGATGCTGGGACATTATACAGGACGGACTGGAGGATTCTGGTGATGACGGAGAGGTGACTGCTGGACATTATACAGGACGATGGAGGATCTGGTATGACGAGAGGGACTGCTGGAATTATACAGGACACGGAGGATTCTGGTATAGAGAGGGACTGTGGGACTATACAGAGCCTGAGGATTCGGGAAGATGGGGCTTAAAGCCGGTGTAGAAGGCTGGACTTAAGACCGGTGGATGGGGGTGGCATAGGCGAGGGGGGGGGGGGGAAACACGGGGGGGAGGGGAGGGGGGGGGGGGGGGGGGGGGGGGGGGGGGGGGGCGGTGATGAGTACGCGGATACGAGTGATCTGTATGAAGTACGTGATTATCGACTGATCGGAAGAATACGCGCTTTACGACGCACTGAGATCTGGGGAGTACGCGTACGGACGGTCTGGATGGAGGATCGTAAAGACACGAGTCTGTATAGAAGGGACTTGGATTAGGAGAGGATCTGTATGGGAGTCTGACAACAATGAGAGTAGGGCGCGTAACCGGGGGGAGGATACCACGGACGGACGTAAGAGTACGGGAACACCGGGGAGGTGTACATCAGGCCACGGCTGGGGAGTCCGGACACCGGGGAGGGGTACCGGGACTACAACGCTGGGACGGTATGGGACCACTTCGGGACTGAGGATGTATAGGGGGAGGTACCTGGACTACAACGCACTGGAGGATCGGTGATAGGAGATGACGCGGGAATTAACGGACTAGATTCGGGTGAGGGAAGGTGACTGCTGGGAATACAGGACGCACGGAGGACGGTACGGGGTACGCTACATATCAGGGGACGAGATTGGTTAAGAGTACGCTGGGATAACGGACGCCTGGATCATAGCGGAGAGTACGCTGGAATTATACAGACGCACGGAGGACGGTGACGGATACTCTGACAAGCACTGGGACTATCAGGGAGGTACGTGGACTAACAGCGAGGAGGTCTGGTATACGGGAGGGACGTGGAATATACGGAGCACGGAGGATTCGGAGGGAAGGTACGTGGAATATACAGCGCATGGGACGGTATAGCGGGAGGTACGTGGGACATATCAGCGAGGAACGGGGAGGGAAGTAGCGACATAAAGGACGCATGGAATTCTGGGAAGGAGAGGTGACTCTGGGACATTATACAGGACGCACGGAGATTCGGGTGATACGGAGTGACTGAATATACAGAGGACGGTCGTGATGAGAGGTACTCTGGACTTATACAGGACGGCACGGGATCTGTAGGGAAGTACCTGGACTAACAGCGGAGGAGGTCTGGTATAGGAGTACGTGGTTATACACACGGAGGTCTGGTATAGGGAGAGTACGTGGACATCAGGACGACTGGAATTGTGAGGGATGACTGTGACATAAGGCGAGTCTGGGGACGGTGCTGCTGGAATTAAGGAACTGGGATTCTGGTGAGAGGAGGGTAGTGACTATACAGGACTGGAGATTCTGGGTGATGAGGGAGAGGTGACTGCTGGGACATTATACAGGACGGCACTGGAGGATTCTGGGTGATGAGGGAGAGGTGACTGCTGGGACATTATACAGGACGGACTGGAGGATTCTGGGTGATGAGCGGAGAGGTGACTGCTGGGACATTATACAGGACGGCACTGGAGGATTCTGGGTGATGAGGGAGAGGTGACTGCTGGGACATTATACAGGACGGACTGGAGGATTCTGGGTGATGAGCGGGAGGTGACTGCTGGGAATTATACAGGACGGTCACTGGAGGATTCTGAGTGATGAGGGAGAGGTGACTGCTGGGACATTTACAGGACGGCACTGGAGGATTCTGGGTGATGAGAGGGAGAGGTGACTGCTGGGACATTATACAGGACTGCACTGGAGGATTCTGGGTGATGAGAGGGAGGTGACTGCTGGGACATTATACAGGACGGCACTGGAGGATTCTGGTGATGAGGGAGAGGTGACTGCTGGGACATTATACAGGACGGCACTGGAGGATTCTGGGTGATGAGGGAGAGGTGACTGCTGGGACATTATACAGGACGGCACTGGAGGATTCTGGGTGATGAGGGAGAGGTGACTGCTGGGACATTATACAGGACGGCACTGGAGGATTCTGGGTGATGAGGGAGAGGTGGACTGCTGGGACATTATACAGGACGGCACTGGAGGATTCTGGGTGATGAGTGGAGAGGTGACTGCGGGACATTATACAGGACGGCACTGGAGGATTCTGGGTGATGAGGGAGAGGTGACTGCTGGGACATTATACAGGACGGCACTGGAGGATTCTGGGTGATGAGCACCGTGGTAACTACACCTCTAGCAGAGGACGGTCACCGTGGTAACTACACCTCCAACGGGATGGTCACTGTGGTAACTACACCTCCAGCAGAGGTCGGTCACCGTGGTAACTACACCTACAGCGGAGGACAGTCACCGTGGTAACTACACCTCCAGCGGGGGACGGTCACCGGGGTAACTACACCTCCAGCGGGGGACGGTCACTGTGGTAACTACACCTGCAGTGGGGGACGGTCACCGTGGTAACTACACCTCCAGCGGGGAACGGTCACCGTGGTAACTACACCTCCAGCGGGGAACGGTCACCGTGGTAACTACACCTCCAGCGGGGAACTGTCACCGTGGTAACTACACCTCCAACGGGGAACGGTCACCGTGGTAACTACACCTCCAGCGGGGAACGGTCACCGTTGTAACTGCACCTCCAGCGGAGGAAAGTCACCGTGGTAACTACACCTCCAGCGGAGGAAAGTCACTGTGGTAACTACACCTCCAGCGGAGGACGGTCACCGTGGTAACTACACCTCCAGCGGGGAACGGTCACCATGGTAACTACACCTCCAGCGGGGAACGGTCACCGTGGTAACTACACCTCCAGCGGAGGAAAGTCACCATGGTAACTACACCACCAGCGGAGGACGGTCACCGTGGTAACTACACCTCCAGCGGGGGACAGTCACCGTGGTAACTACACCTCCAGCGGGGAACGGTCACCGTGGTAACTACACCTCCAGCGGAGGACGGTCACCGTGGTAACTACACCTCCAGCGGGGGACAGTCACCGTGGTAACTACACCTCCAGCGGGGGACAGTCACCGTGGTAACTACACCTCCAGCAGAGGACGGTCACCGTGGTAACTACACCTCCAGTGGGGGACGGTCACCGTGGTAACTACACCTCCAGCGGGGAACGGTCACCGTGGTAACCACCTCCAGCGGGGGACAGTCACCGTGGTAACTACACCTCCAGCGGGGGACAGTCACCGTGGTAACTACACCTCCAGCGGGGAACGGTCACCATGGTAACTACACCTCCAGCGGGGAACGGTCACCGTGGTAACTACACCTCCAGCGGGGCCGTGAGATGAGGAGGAGACGTTGCACATCTCCCATACAATGCTGCACGTCCCCAACACTGAGGAGCCGCAGTCACATGGAGCAGTAGCCTCCACAGGAATAGCTCTGATCTCACCCCACACTCTCCTCTCACAGATTCACCACAAGCACCAAAACTCCACCAAACCCTCCTGTAATCTCACCGGAATGGCGGGAACCGGAAATCTGCTGCTGGCTGATACCAGAGAACACGAGCTGCACTGAGAGCGGAAGGACCTGTGGTGACGTCACCGTCATGTGATCAGGGGCGGAACTCAGGAGAAGTAGTGGACTTGTGGTGACGTCACTGTCATGTGATCAGGGGGCGGAGCTCAGGAGAGTATGGTGAAGGACCTGTAGTTACAGTCCTGTCATGTGACCATGGTGACATCACACAGCTCCTCCCCTCAGTGCAGCAGACACTTCCTCCTGGTTACAGTAGTGATGGGAAATCTCGTTCATTTTGGTGATTGGTTCATTTAGTTCAGTTTTTCTCCCCCATCCTGTGAGGAGCTGATAGGAAACGCATCATGTGACCTGTGAACTAGATGTTCTATGGAGAATGACTCAGGACAGGCCCTAGTTCAATCTGATGCATCTCACTGAGCCCAGCAGCGCCCCCTGTGGTAGTGTAGAGTACTGACTCACAATGATTGTGTATGAGGGAGCTGAGAAGCAGTTCAGCATCCACCATTTTGAGAACAGGACAGGGGTCAGTGGTAAAGATTCTAGCAAGACTGATCTTCTAGGCTACAGGAGGCCGATCCTCTACAGGAGGCCGATCCTCTACAGGAGGCCGATCCTCTACAGGGGGCCGATCCTCTACAGGAGGCCGATCCTCTACAGGAGGCCGTTCCTCTACAGGAGGCCGATCCTCTACAGGAGGCCGTTCCTCTACAGAAGGCCGATCCTCTACAGGAGGCCGATCCTCTACAGGAGGCCGATCCTCTACAGGGGGCCGATCCTCTACAGGGGGCCGTTCCTCAACAGGAGGCCGTTCCTCTACAGGAGGCCGTTCCTCTACAGGAGGCCGTTCCTCTACAGGAGGCCGATCCTCTACAGGAGGCCGTTCCTCTACAGGAGGCCGATCCTCTACAGGAGGCAGATCCTCTACAGGAGGCCTATCCTCTACAAGAGGCCGATCCTCTGCAGGAGGCAGATCCTCTGCAGGAGGCCGATCCTCTACAGGAGGCCGATCCTCTACAGGAGGCCGTTTCTCTACAGGAGGCCGATCCTCTACAGGAGGCCGTTCCTCTACAGGATCTCTACAGGAGGCCGTTCCTCTACAGGAGGCCGATCCTCTACAGGAGGCCGTTCCTCTACAGGAGGCAGATCCTCTACAGGAGGCCGATCCTCTACTGGAGGCCGATCCTCTACTGGAGGCCGATCCTCTACAGGAGGCCGATCCTCTACAGGAGACCGATCCTCTACAGGAGGCCGATCCTCTACAGGAGGCCGATCCTCTACAGGAGGCCGATCCTCTACAGGGGGCCGATCCTCTACAGGAGACTGATCCTCTACAGGAGGCCGATCCTCTACAGGAGGCCGATCCTCTACAGGAGGCCGATCCTCTACAGGGGGCCGATCCTCTACAGGAGACCGATCCTCTACAGGAGGCCGATCCTCTACAGGAGGCCGATCCTCTACAGGAGGCTGTTCCTCTACAGGAGGCCGATCCTCTACAGGAGGCCGATCCTCTACAGGAGGCTGATCTTATCACAGACAGGTGAGGGGCATGAGCCACACACAGAAACACTCTCTCTCATACACACATATGAGCTGTGTCTGTCTACTGTGCAATTTCAGTTGTTATTAATAATATTATTATTACTATTATTTGTATTTGTTGTGTGGTTTAGTGTTTTACTACCTTCTTTTCCAGCATCAGGAGCTGTAAAGAGCAAGTGTGAGACAGAGCAGGAGCTTCCTGGAGCTTTATGAGGATCACTCTCTGTCAGGATGGTGAACTAGATGAACTACTCACTCAGGAACTACCCATCACTGGTTACAGTCCGGTCTCGGAGTCCTCGGTGGTTGAGGCCTTTTAGCGGTGACTGAGAAGATGGTGACAATTCGCGGCTCTGGAGACTCCTCCGCAGGGCCTTCTCCAGGTTTTTATGGGCCCCGGGTGAAAGAGTCTCAGTGGACCCCCTAAACACAGACCACGATTCATGATGCACAGATACGGCAGAGAAATATGGGTATAGTACAATGCCAAACACTTCTCTTCTTCCATTACATGAGTGATATCTATTGTAAATTGTACAATAGCTCAAAAACCGCCAAATCCTCACAGCGCACAGTACAGACTGGACAGTACAGTCCTCCATACAATATTATGGGCACCACATAGTCTCCCCCTCATCACCCATATAATACTCCATGCAGGATGTCACCCCCCCATATAATGCTCCATACAGAATACTGGACCACATATAATGCTCCATACAGAATACTGGACCCAATATAATGCTCCATACAGGATACTGGACCACATATAATGCTCCATACAATATATGGAGCTCTCCTCTACACTGTGCTGCATTCTGCACTGTTACGGCTCAGGAAAGGGCGCTGTGGAAAGACTCCCCATTATCATCATCATTGCCTTCCCTCATCATCATTGCCTGCGCATCATCATCATCATTGCCTCCCTATCATCATCATTGCCTCCCCATTAATATCATCATCATCATTGCCTTCCCATTATCATTGCCTCCCCATCATCATCATCATCGCCTCCTCACCACCATCACTGCCTGCCTCCCCCACCACCATCACACATGCACTCTCACAAACACACAGGCAGACACACACACACACATCTCACATATACACACGCAGGCACACACACACACACCCGCATCTCACCTGTCCTGCGTCCGCGCGTTCTCTGCCATAGCCTGCCGCTGAATGATGACGTCATTCAGCGGCGCTGCTGTGAGAGAGGAAGCGCCGGCGCAGGCGCCCCCTGGAGCCCGGAGCTGCGGCAGCGGAGGCATGGGGAGAGGTACGTATTGCGCCGGCTTCTGCCAGGGCCCTGAGCAAGCAGGGGGGCCCAGTGGCGGCGCTGACACCGCTAACGGGCGCCGAGGTGCCCTACGGCGAGTGGGCCCCCCCCCGCCTGCTCAGGGCCCCGGCACTTGCCCGGGTGTGCCGGGTGCTGACGCCGGCCCTGCTCCTCCGCTCTCTTCATTCGCAGAGAATGACATGAAATCTGAAGAGTCACATAATGGTGACGACCTCTGACCTCAGTGCAGGAATGAATGTGTCGCATGGATTTAGGTCTATATCTTTCTACAATGCTCGGCTGCTCGTTGTTCGGGTCGAGCAGATTGGAATACTCGGGTACTCGGACAGAACAACGAGCCCCATGTAAGTTTATGGGAAACCCGAGCAGTTTTGCCGCGATCCCCCGTGGTCCTTTTAAAGTCTAAAAACATCTGAAAATGATGGAAACACAGCTCAAATGACACGGGGACATCATGGGGATCGCCCCTGAAGCATTCCTGACTCCCAGGTAACAGCTGTGAGCAATGTTGTCAGAGTCTTACGCCACTTTTACTGGCGCGCCAAAAAACATACTAAAATGTATTTTTTTTCCTGGTAAATATGTAAAGGCACATCCTTTCCAGGATAATGACTTGTATATAAGGCAAAAAAATGAACCCAAAGTGAAAATGCTCCTCCACCACTCGGGCTATGTTCACACGTAGCGTTTTTGAAGTGTTTTTCAATGTTACCATTGCTTTCAACCAAAACAAATGCATTCACTGTGAAATGCCATTGTAACATTTACCAACCTTAGCTGGCCATGTGGGGTGTGACACATCATCAGACACATCCTGTTTCATTCATGAAGCAGGGACTCTTAAAGTCACAAAGCCTATTTTCATAGGGGCATCAGTCATCATTACTATTCTTAACCCCTTCACCCCCAAGGGTGGTTTGCACGTTAATGACCGGGCCAATTTTTACAATTCTGACCACTGTCTCTTTATGAGGTTATAACTCTGGAACGCTTCAACGGATCTTCGCGATTCTGAGATTGTTTTCTCGTGACATATTGTACTTCACGTTAGAAGTTAAATTTCTTCCATATAACTTGCGTTTATTTTTGAAAAAAAATGCAAAAATATGGTAAAAATTTTAAAAATGTAGCAATTTTCAAACTTTGAATTTTTATTCCCTTAAATCAGAGAAATATGTCACACAAAATAGTTAAGAAATAACATTTCCCACATGTCTACTTTACATCAGCACAATTTTGGAACCAACATTTTTTTTTGTTAGGAAATTATAAGGGTTAAAAGTTGACCAGCGATTTCTCATTTTTACAGCAAAATTTACAAAGCCATTTTTTTAGGGACCACCTCATATTTGAAGTCACTTTGAGGGGTCTATATGGCAGAAAATACCCAAAAGTGACACCATTCTAAAAACTGCACCCCTCAAGGTACTCAAAACCACATTCAAGAAGTTTATTAACCCTTCAGGTGCTTCACAGGAGCTGAAGCAACGTGGAAGGAAAAAATTAATATTTAACTTTTTAGCCACAAAAATGATCTTTTACAAACTTTTTTCTCTTTTCACAAGGGTAAAAGGAGAAAATGGACAGATAAAGTTGTTGTGCAATTTCTCCTGAGTACGCCAATACCCAATATGTGGGGGGGAACCACTGTTTGGGCACACGGCAGAGCTCGTAAGGGAAGGAGCGCCGTTTGACTTTTTCAAACTAAAATTGGCTGGAATTGAGATTGGACGCCATGTCGTGTTTGGAGAGCCCCTGATGCGCCTAAACAGTGGAAACCCCCCACAAGTGACACCATTTTGGAAACTAGACCCCCTAAGGAACTTATCTAGATCTGTTGTGAGCACTTTGAACCCCCCAAGTGTTTCACAAAAGTTTATAATGCCTGGGTGTAAAAAAAAACAACAATTTTCCACAAAAATGATTTTTTTGAGTCCCAAATTTTTGAATTTTCCCAAGGAAATTGGACCCCAAAAGTTGTCCAATTTGTCCTGAGTACGCTGATACCCCATATGTGGGGGGGGGGGGAAACTGTTTGGGCGCACGGCAGGGCTTGGAATGGCAGTAGTAACGTTTTGGAATGCAGACATTGATGGGGGTCATGTTCCGTTTGCAGTGCCCCAGATGAGCCTAAACAGTGGAAACCCCCCCACAAGTGACCCCATTTTGGAAACTAGACCCCCTAAGGAACTTATCTAGATCTTTGGTGAGCACTTTGAACCCCCAAGTGCTTCACACAAGTTTATAATGCCTGGGCATGAAAATAAAAAATCCTATTTTTTTCCCACAAAAATTATCTTTTAGTCACTAATTTTTTATTTTCCCAAGGGTAACAGGAGAAATTGGACCACAAAAGTTATTGTCCAATTTGTCCTGAGTACGCTGATACCCCATATGTAGGGGGGAACCACTGTTTGGGCGCACAGCAGAGCTCGGAATGGAAGGAGCACCATTTGACTTTTTCCAACCAAAATTGGCTGGAATTGAGATTGGACGCCATGTTGCATTTGGAGAGCCCCTGATGTGCCTAAACAGTGGAAACCCCCCCACAAATGACCCCATTTGGGAAACTATACCCCCTAAGGAACTTATCTAGATCTTTGGTGAGCAATTTGAACCCCCAAGTGCTTCACACAAGTTTATAACGTAGAGCCGTAAAATTAAAAAATCATTTTTTTCCACAAAAATGATCTTTTCACCCCAATTTTTATTTTCCCAAGGGTAACAAGACTCCAAAAGTTATTGTGCAATTTGTCCTGAGTGCGTTGATACCCCATATGTGGGGGTAAACCACTGTTTGGGTGCATGGCAGAGTTTGGAAGGGAAGGAGCGCCGTTTGACTTTTTCAACACAGAATTGGCTGGATGCCATGTCGTGTTTGGAGAGCTCCTGATCTGCCTAAACAGTGGAAACCCCCACAAATGACACCATTTTGGAAATTAGACCCCTCAAGGAACTTATCTAGATGTGTGGTGAGAACTTTGAACCTCCAGGTGTTTCGCTAAAGTTTATAACGTACAGCCGTAAAATAAAAAATCTTTTTTTTTTTTACAAAAAAGATTTTTTCGCCCCCAATATTTTATTTTCACAAGGATAACAGGAGAAATTGGACCCCAAAAGTTGTTGTCCAAATTGTCCTGAGTACGCTGATACCCAATATGTGGGAGAAAAATACTGTATGGGCACACGTCGGGGCTCGGAAGGGAAGTAGTGACGTTTTGGATTGCAGACTTTGATGGAATGGTCTGGGGGCGTCATGTCGCATTTGGAGAGCCCCTGATGCACCTAAACAGTGGAAACCCCCCACAAGTGACCCCATTTTGGCAAATAGACCCCACAAGGAACTTATCTAGAGGTTTCTGGATCTCTTTGGGACAAAACGGCACCTGCCTCAATTTCAGAGGCATCAATCCACACCTGAAACGGTAGAGAAACATCAGGCTGCCGTAGAACAGGAGCAGAAGTGAATCTCTGCTTAAGTTCCTGAAACGCAGAGACTGCCTCAGGAGGCCAATTCACCACATCAGAACCCTTTTTGGTCAAATCAGTCAATGGTTTAACAATACCGGAGAAATTACCAATAAATTTACGATAAAAATTGGCAAAACCCAAAAATCTCTGAAGAGCCTTTAATGAAGTAGGTTGGACCCAATCACAGATGGCCTGAACCTTGACCGGGTCCATTTCAATAACAGACCGAGACAAAATGAATCCCAGAAATGAGACCTTCTGTACGCCAAAAAGACACTTTGATCCCTTCACATACAGTGCATTCTCTCTCAAAATCTGGAACACAGTTCGAACATGTTTCACATGAGAGTCCCAGTCATTGGAAAAAATCAAGGTATCATCCAAATAAACAATCAGAAATTTCTCCACAAAATCCCTGAAAATATCATTCATGAAGGATTGGAAGACGGAAGGAGCATTAGTGAGCCCAAAGGGCATCACTAGGTACTCAAAATGCCCCTCTGGGGTATTAAATGCTGTCTTCCATTCATCCCCGTGCTTAATGCGAATAAGGTTATACGCCCCCCTGAGGTCAAGCTTGGTAAACCAACTAGCACTTTTCACCCTGGAAAACAGGTCAGAAATCAAGGGTAACGGATATTGATACTTCAGTGATCTTATTCAAGAGACGATAATCAATAAATTAAATTAAATTTACCACCAGGCACTAATTCAATAGCGCAGTCATAGCTCCTGTGAGGAGGTAAGGATGCAGATTTACTCTCACTAAACATATCCGAAAAATCAGTCAAAAAGTCAGGGACATCCTGAGACTGGGGAGAGGCAGAAAAAACAGGAGTGTTGGCATTAACACATTGGCAGCCCCAACTGGTCACAGACACAGATTTCCAATCCAAAACAGGATTATGAGACTGTAACCAAGGGAAACCCAGTACAATAATGTCATGCAGATTATGCAACACCAGAAATTTGCAACTCTCCTGATGATCTGGTCCAACCCTCATCACCTGAGTAGAAAACTGGGGTTTATTCTCCGCCAAAGGGGTAGAATCAATCCCCAGTAGGGGAATAGACTTCCGCAGGGGTATCATGGGAAACCCACAACGTTTGGCAAAGTCAAAATCCATCAGGTTAATAGCTGCTCCTGAATCAACAAAAGCCTAAGCAGAAAATGTGGACAGGGAGCAAATCAGGGTAACAGTCAACAGAAATTTAGTCTGAACATTACCCAAGACAATTGAGCGTGCAAAACGTCTTCCCCGCTTAGGGCAGACTGAAATAGCATGAGAGGCGTCACCACGGTAGAAACATAACCCATTGCGCTTTCGAAACTCATGACGCTGAGCCCCAAAAGTCACTCCATCACACTGCATGGGCTCAGAAGCTGGCTCACAAGGCAACACTATCTCACGCATACCTCTGCGCTCACGCAAGCATCTGTCAATTTGAATAGCCAATGACATAGAATCATTGAGACCAGAGGGAGCAGGGAATCCCACCATAACATCCTTTACATTCTCTGACAGCCCCTTCCGAAAAAGGGCCGCCAAAGCATCATCATTCCATTTGGTCAGGACTGCCCACTTTTGGAATTTCTGACAGTACAACTCAGCGTCCTCAAGCCCCTGATTTAATGCCAACAAGGTTTTTTCAGCTTGATCAGTGACATTAGGTTCATCATACAATAACCCCAGAGCCAGAAAAAATACATCAACATCATTCAAAACAGGATCCCCAGGAGTCAGGGAAAAAGCCCAATCCTGAGGATCGCCGCGCAGGAGAGAGATGACAATTTGAACCTGATGCACCGCGTTCCCTGAGGACTTAGGCTTTAAGGCAAAAGACAACTTACAGCTATTTTTGAAATTCAGAAATTTAGCCCGATCCCCCAAAAACAAATCTGGCATGGGAATCCTGGGTTCCACAACCGGCAACCTAGCAAGATAGGTAGCAATACTCCGAACCTCAGTGGCAAGCTGATCCACACGGCCAGACAACTGTGCAAACTCCATTGAGAGAGAGAAAAATAAATAAAAATCCTCCTCAGCACCCAGAGAAAAAGAGGGAAAAAATGCAACAAACAGAAAAAAAAATCTCTCATAACTTTTTTCTTTCCACACTATTTTTCCCTTCTGTGAGTACCATATAATTTTCAGTTTGGCCGGTGATACTGTTATGTTAGATAGCTGAGGAGGACAGGAACAACAGCCGGGCAGCCGAACACCTGAGATGTTGGTAACTAATGAGTTGCAGATTCCTAAACTAACCACACAACTAGAGGTAGCCGTGGAGCGTTCCTACGTTGATCCTAGACGCCTCGTCACAGCCTGAGAGATAACTACACCTAAAGGCAGAAAGATGAAAGCTATCTGCCCCGGAGCAGATCCCCCAAAAAAATAGGAAGCCCCCAAACATGTAATGGCGGTTAGACAAGATGAAAGCACGAACACAGACAGAAATTAGAATGAGCAAAAGCTGGGGCCACAAGCTGACTAAATAGGATAGGACAGGAGAGATTACTTTCTGCAACCCAGAAAACCCTACAAAAATCCAACAATTCTGATTACAAAAATACTGAGATCACACGATCTCGCCACCCACTAAATCAGATCTCAGTGTGAACAAAACCAAGCCGCAGCCACTGAAAAAACAGGAAAAAGAAAATGAACAAATAACAGTGGCTTCAGATAAACTGAGAGGAGCACAAGCCCCCCGGAGGGTACCTGGCTGACCTCCACAGAAGTGCAGGGAAGAATGCAAAAAGCAAGCACAAAAATAAAAGCAGAAAATATCTTATCTGATAGCAGAAGATGCAGGCAAGACTCGGCAAACTTCCAAATGAACCAGGAACCACAATTGAGACAAGAACAATTGATCAACAGGCAACCATCATGGGAGGGAACCTCCCTTATATCAGACCAGTCAGTGAACCCAGATTGCCATTCCTCGCTGAAAGGTTCAGTACTGTCTGTAACCACCAGAGGGAGCCTCTGCTCAGAAACCATCTCTAGCACATTCATAACGGGTCACTGGTGCAAGTGGGCTAGAAGATGCAAGGAGCCTAATCACTTCTTCTTCTGTGACTGGTTCCAAATCAGAGAGTGAGCTAGATGCAGGGGGAGGGAGGACAGTGCATGGTATGAGGGGATTGGGAGATAATTTCCTGTCAGATGTGGTCAATTTTTTCTTTGAAATAATTGGCCAGATCGTCAGCGCGGAGATCTGTGGTTGGGGCCTGCACTTTTGGGTTGAATAGGGAATGAAAAGTGTCACAGAGACGTTTAGGGTTATTGGATAGTGAGGTGATGAGGGTGTTGAAATAGGTTTGTTTGGAGAGGTGAAGGGCAGTGTTGTATGTTTTGAGCATAAACTTGTAATGGATGAAATCTTCGGGTAGATTAGATTTTCTCCACAGACGTTCGGCGCACCTGGAGCACCGCTGCAGGAAACTTGTTTACAACGTGTGCCAGGGTTGTCTGCAAAGCAGTCATCAAAGCAAAAGGTGGCTACTTTGAAGAACCTAGAATATAAGGCATAATTTCAGTTGTTACACACTTTTTTGTTAAGTATATAATTCCACATGTGTTAATTCATAGTTTTGATGCCTTCAGTGTGAATTTACAAATTTCATAGTCCTGAAAATACAGAAAAATCTTTAAATGAGAGGGTGTGTCCAAATTTTTGGTCTGTACTGTATATGTGTGGAAATTTGGGGTGACCTGAGCGGGATGGCAGTTCTTGATAGAGAATGAAAGAAGATTGTGGTCAGAGAGCAGGAGAGGGGAGTTTGTGAATTCATCCACTGAACAAAGCTGGGAGAAGACCAAGTCAAGGGAGTTCCCATCTTTTTCTTTACCTTTGGAGCCTTCTTCACACAAGAACCTTACTCATGTGATGTCAACTGAAACCTTTTTCTACAATGCCGCTGAAGTCACAGAAATCCATAATTCCCTCAGGATTAATAAAGTGTATCGTATCGTAAATCATCTCCAAGATGACTGACTCTAGCGACTTTCTCCAAATTCCAGCACAAGAGCTAAAGAACAGGGACTTGGAAAGTGAAACCAAACGATCCGTGAACCTGCAGTTACATACCATCACCATAGCAGAATATCTACGGGTCCAGCGAATACCTAGACATCTACGTGTTCCCCTTCAACCAATATTCTTTAAGGACGATAAGGACTGTACAAAATTTGAGCAGATTCTCAATAAATGCTAATTTGATTTGATGACCTTTACCCTTTCTTCTTTACAGAAAAACCTCGACACGGTCAACACGCAAATTTCAGCAATTGAGACCCAACTCTCAAGCACTTTGTCCCAGGAAAATTTTCAGGATATCAAGTCCAAAAATCAGGAGACTCTATGCAGTTACAGTCTGGAACTAGAGAAAAAGAAGAGATCCAAATTTCTGAGAGATACTGAGGACTACTTGCAAAACAGGGTTTACCTATGGCGGGATATGCAACTATCTTACAGACGCAGAGCCTCTCAGAGTTCCTAAAGTTCAACCGACAGCAGACATGGCTCCACATACACTCTAACAACTACTACTTTTTTAGGGAGCGGTCGAGGTCGGCTAAGAGGAAGACGAGGCAGGGGTCAATGCCACCGGTGACAGGAGAACCCACGTCACAACGAGGTCCCAGGTAGGCATCTCCCACTAGTCATCAATGTCTCCTCTAAAAATTTGGACTCTGATCAGTTATACTTTTGCAGAAAGGACTATTATTCTGTCCTGCATATAAATTCAACTTATTTGAATTGAGTATGGACCCTTCAAAGGTTCTTTCGGAATTTACGCCTACGAGCACATTTCTCTAAAAACACTCCAGACCAGAGAACACTCCACCCATAGCAATCTGGCTTTACTTACCTGTCATTAATTGGGCCTGCGTACATCCAGTTCCTATATGCCACCAAAGAACAACCCTTCAGTGGAGGCTTTCATTGCCCTAGTGGAGAGGGATGTCAATAGTCTCAATAGGGAGATTATCCAGGGTTCATTATACTTTCAACAGAATGTATCTACCGCAGAAACAATTGCCTTAGAGAAGTTATCATCGGATAAATCTCTAATTATGAAACCATCTGACAAAGGGGGAGCCATTGTCATAATGGATAAAACAGATTATATGACAGAAATCAGTAGACATCTCAATGACACTCAAGTATATAAGATCATCACTCATAACTCAATAAATTCCATAGCCATTAAAATTGAACAGGTCGTGGACTATCACATACAATGGGGCACTATTGATAAGAGACTGAAAGAATTCCTTTTAAAGTCAGATCCCATTACAACTGTGTTCTATATTTTGCCCAAAATCTTTCTTCTTGTCTAACCTCCATTACATGTTTGGGCGGCTTCCTATTTTCTTTGGGGATCTGCTCCGGGGCAGATAGCTTTCATCTTTCTGCCTTTAGGTGTAGTTATCTCTCAGGCTGTGACAAGGCGTCTAGGACCAATGTAGGAACGCTCTACGGCTACCTCTGGTTGTGTGGTTAGTTCAGGTTACTGCAATCCAATAGGTTCCAGCCTCTCTGGTGTATTGTCGTTTTTGCTTATTCTCCTCAGCTACCAAAACATAACAGTATCACCGGCCCAAACGGAAAATTATATGGCACTCACAGAAGGGAAAAATAGTGTGGAAAGAAAAAAAAGTTGTCAGAGATGTTTTTTTTCCCATTTGTTGCATTTTTTCCCTCTTTTTCTCTGGGTGCTGAGGAGAATTTTTTTTTTTCTCAATGGAGTTTGCACAGTTGTCTGGCCGTGTGGATCAGTTTGCCACTGAGGTTCGGAGTATTGCTACCTATCTTACTAGGTTGCCGGTTGTGGAACTTAGGATTCCCATGCCAGATTTGTTTTTGGGTGGGGGATCGGGCTAAATTTCTGAATTTCAAAAAAACCTGTAAGTTGTTTTTTGCCTTAAAGCCTAAGTACTCAGGGAACGCAGCACAGCAGGTTCAAATTGTCATCTCTCCTGCGCGGCGACCCTCAGGATTGCTGTTGTGAATGTGTTAGAAATGAATTCTGAGCAGAAGCTCCCTCTGGTGGTTACAAACAGTACTGAACCTTTCAATGAGGATTGGCAATCAGGAGTTACAGACTTGTCTTATATAAGGGAGGTTCCCTCCCATCATGGTTGCCGGTGATCAATTGTTCTTGTCTCAACTGTGGTTCCTGGTTCACTTGGAAGCTTGCTGAGTCTTGCCTGCATCTTCTGCTATCAGATAAGATATTTTCTGCTTTTATTTTTGTGCTTGCTTTTTGCATTGTTCCCTGCACTTCTGTGGAGGTCAGCCAGGTCCCCTCCAGGGGCTTGTGCTCCTCTCAGTTTATCTGAGCCACTGTTGTTTGTTCATTTGCCTTTTCCAGTTTTTTCAGTGGCTGCGGCTTAGTTTTGTGACACCTGAGAACTAATTTAGGTGGTAGAGGTCGTGTGATCTCAGGTGTTTTTGCAATTAGTAGAGTTGGTATTTTTTAGGGTTTTTTGGATTGCAATAAGTGTCCTTCCTATCCTTTTCTGTCCAGGTAGTTTGGGCCCCAACGTTTGCTCATACTATTTTCTGTCTGTGTCTGTATTTCCTCTTGTCTAACCGCCATTACATGTTTGGGGGCTTCCTATGTTCTTTGGGGATCTGCTCCGGGGCATATAGCTTTCCTCTTTCTATCTTTAGGTGTAGTTATCCTCTCAGGCTGTGAGGAGGCGTCTAGGACCAACGTAGGAACGCTCCACGGCTGCCTTTAGTTGTGGTGGTTAGTCAGGGTACTGCAATCCAGTAGTTTCCAACCTCTCTGGTGTATTGCCGTTTTTGCCTGCTCTCCTCAGCTACCAAATCATAACAGTATCACCGGCCAAACTGAAAATTATATGGTACTCACAGAAGGGAAAAAAAAGTGTGGAAAGAAGAAAGTTGTCAGAGATTTTTTTTTTCTGTTTGTTGCATTTTTTTTTTCCCTCTTTTTCTCTGGGTGCTGAGGAGGATTTTTTTTTTCTCTCAATGCAGTTTGCACAGTTGTCTGGCCGCGTGGATCAGCTTGCCACTGAAGTTCGGAGTATTGCTACCTATCTTGCTAGGTTGCCGGTTGTGGAACCTAGGATCCCCATGCCAGATTTATTTTTGGGGGATCGAGCTAAATTTCTGAATTTCAAAAATAACTAAGTTGTTTTTTGCCTTAAAACCTAAATCCTCAGGGAACGCAGCACAGCAGGTTCAAATTGTCATCTCTCTCCTGCGCGGCGATCCTCAGGATTGGGCTTTTTCCCTGACACCTGGGGACCCTGTTTTGAGTAATGTTGATGCATTTTTTCTGGCTCTGGGGTTATTGTACGATGAACCTAATGTCACTGATCAAGCTGAAAAAACCTTGTTGGCATTAAATCAGGGGCTTGAGGACGCTGAGTTGTACTGTCAGAAATTCCGAAAGTGGGCAGTCCTGACCAAATGGAATGATGATGCTTTGGCAGCCCTTTTTCGGAAGGGTCTGTCAGAGAATGTAAAAGATGTTATGGTGGGTTTCCCTGCTCCCTCTGGTCTCAATGATTCTATGTCATTAGCGATTCAAATTGACAGACGCTTGCGTGAGCGTAGAGGTATGCGTGGAATAGTGTTGCCTTGTGAGCCAGCTTCTGAGTCCATGCAGTGTGATAGAGTGGCTTCTGGGGCACAGCGTCATGAGTTTCGAAAACACAATGGGTTATGTTTCTACTGTGGTGACGCCTCTCATGCTATTTCAGCCTGCCCTAAGCGGGGAAGACGTTTTGCACGCTCAGTTGTCTTGGTTAGTGTTCAGACTAAATTTCTGTTGACTGTTACCCTGATTTGCTCCCTGTCCACATTTTCTGCTCAGGCTTTTGTTGATTCGGGAGCAGCTATTAACCTGATGGATTTTGATTTTGCTAAACGTTGTGGGTTTCCCTTGATACCCCTACGGAAGTCTATTCCCTACTGGGGATTGATTCTATCCCTTTGGCTGAGAATAAACCCCAGTTCTCTACTCAGGTGATAATGAGGGTTGAACCTGATCATCAGGAGAGTTGCAAATTTTTGGTGCTGTATAATCTGCATGACATTATTGTTCTGGGTTTCCCTTGGTTGCAGTCTCATAATCCTGTTTTGGATTGGAAATCTGTGTCTGTAACCAGTTGGGGCTGCCAATGTGTTAATGCCAACACTCCTGTTTTTTCTGCCTCTCCCCAGGCTCAGGATGTTCCTGACTTTTTGACTGATTTTTCTGATGTGTTTAGCGAAAGTAAATCTGCATCCTTGCCCCCCATAGGAGCTATGACTGCGCTATTGAATTAGTGCCTGGTAGTAAATTCCGTAAAGGTCGCCTTTTTAACTTGTCTGTACCTGAACATGACGCTATGCGGTCTTATATCAAGGAGTCATTGGAGAAGGGTCATATCAGACCATCCTCTTCACCCTTGGGTGCCGGTTTTTTCTTTGTGGCCAAAAAGGATGGTTCATTAAGGCCGTGTATTGATTATCGTCTCTTGAACAATATCACTGTGAAATATCAATACCCGTTACCCTTGATTTCTGACCTGTTTTCTAGGGTGAAAAGTGCTACTTGGTTTACCAAGCTTGACCTCAGGGGGGCGTATAACCTTATTCGCATTAAGCACGGGGATGAATGGAAGACGGCGTTTAATACCCCAGACGGGCATTTTGAGTACCTAGTGATGCCCTTTGGGCTCACTAATGCTCCTTCCGTCTTCCAGTCCTTCATGAATAACATTTTCAGGGATTTTGTGGATAAATTTCTGATTGTTTATTTGGATGATATCTTGATTTTTTCCAATGACTGGGACTCTCATGTGAAACATGTTCGGACTGTGTTCCAGATTTGAGAGAGAATGCTCTGTATGTGAATGGATCAAAGTGTCTTTTTGGCGTACAGAGGATCTCATTTCTGGGATTCATTTTGTCTCCGTCTGTTATTGAAATGGACCCGGTCAAGGTTCAGGCCATCTGTGATTGGGTCCAACCTACTTAATTAAAGGCTCTTCAGAGATTCTTGGGTTTTGCCAATTTTTATCGTAAATTTATTGGTAATGTCTCTGTTATTGTTAAACCATTGACTGATTTGACCAAAAAGGGTTCTGATGTGGTGAATTGGCCTCCTGAGGCAGTCTCTGCGTTTCAGGAACTTAAGCAGAGATTCACTTCTGCTCCTGTTCTACGGCAGCCTGATGTTTCTCTGCCATTTCAGGTGGAGGTTGATGCCTCTGAAATTGGGGCAGGTGCCGTTTTGTCCCAAAGAGATCCAGAGACCTCTAAGAGTAACCCTTGTGCCTTTTTCTCTCGAAAATTTTCTCCAACTGAACATAATTATGACGTGGGTAATCTGGATTTATTGGCCATGAAGTGGGCCTTTGAAGAGTGGAGACATTGGCTGGAAGGAGCCAAACATCAGGTGGTGGTCCTCACGGACCATAAGAATCTGGTTTATCTCGAATCAGCCAAGCGACTTAATCCTAGACAGGCCAGGTGGGCCTTGTTTTTCACACGTTTTAATTTTGTGGTTTCTTTTCTTCCTGGCACTAAGAATGTTAAGGCGGATGCCCTCTCGAGGAGTTTCTTTGCGGACTCTCCTGAGGTATCTGATCCTACTGTTATTTTGAAAGAGGGTGTAGTTCTTTCCGCCATCTCGCCCAATTTGAGACTGGCTCTGAAAGGGTGTCAGGAGGATAAACCTGAGCGCTGCCCTATTGGGAAATTGTTTGTCCCAGACCAATGGAAGAAGAGTGTGATGTCTGAGATTCATTGTTCCGCGTTGGCTGGTCATCCCGGGATTTTTGGTACGAGAGACTTGGTGAGTCGGTTCTTTTGGTGGCCTACTTTGTCTCGTGACGTCAGGGAATTTGTACAGTCCTGTTAATGCCATTACCTGTGCCCAAGAGGCCATGGACCCATATCTCTATGGATTTTATTTCCGACCTCCCTGTTACTCAGAGAATGACCGTTATCTGGGTAAACCAGACCTTGGAGACTTATTTGAGATGTTTTGTGTCTGCTGATCAAGATGACTGGGTCTCTTTTTTGCCTTTGGCTGAGTGTGCTCTTAATAATAGGGCTAGCTCTGCCACCTTGATGTCTCCAATTTCTGCAATTTTGGGTTTCACCCTCGATTTTCTGGGACAGGCGGAGGCTTCTGTCTGTTGGGTGTTGACTCTGTTGTGGAGCGAATGCAGCAGATTTGGACAGGTAGTGGAGAGTTGTCTCTGTCTCAGGAGAAGCTCAACGGTTTGCCAACGGCATAGGATGATGGTCCTCGTTTAAAGTGGGGGACTTGGTTTGGTTGTCTCAGAAATACCTATGAGGGTTGCATCTCCAAGTTAAGCCTAGGTTCATTGGACCTTAAAGATCATGGAGATTCTTAATCTGTTTCCTTCCGTTGCTTCTTCCAGGACATCCATAACGTGTTCCACATGTCCTTATTGAAGAGGTTTGTCGAGCCAGTGGTTCTATGGCTGCGCCTCCTGACCCTGTTTTGGGTAGGCAATCTGAGTATGTGGTGAGAAAATATTGGATTCTCGTTTTTCTAGACAGAAACTCCAGTATTTGGTTAAGTGGAGAGGTTATGGTCAGGAGGACAATTCTTGGGTGTTTGCTTCGGACATCCATGTTAGGAGACTGATCCGTGCCTATCACCGAGCTCATCCTGATCGGCCTGGTTGCACAAGTGAGGGTTCGGTGACCGCTCCTCAAGGGGGGGGTACTGTTATGAATGTACTAGAGATGGTTTCTGAGCAGAGGCTCCATCTGGTGGTTACAGACAGTACTGAACCTTTCAGCGAGGAATGGCAATCTGGGATCACTGACTGGTCTGATATAAGGGAGGTTCCCTCCCATGATGGTTGCCGGTGATCAATTGCTCTTGTCTCAATTGTGGTTCCTGGTTCATTTGGAAGTTTGCTGAGTCTTGCCTACATCTTCTGCTATCAGATAAGATATTTTCTGCTTTTATTTTTGTGCTTGCTTTTTGCATTGTTCCCTGCACTTCTGTGGAGGTCAGCCAGGTCCCCTCCGGGGGCTTGTGCTCCTCTCAGTTTATCTGAAGCCACTGTTATTTGTTCATTTGCTTTTTCCTGTTTTTTCAGTGGCTGTGGCTTAGTTTTGTTACACCAGAGATCTGATTTAGGTGGTAGAGATCGTGTGATCGCAGGTGTTTTTGCAATCAGAAGAGTTGGTATTTTTTAGGGGTTTTTTTTGGATTGCAGTGAGTATCCTTTCCTGTACTTTTCTGTCTAGACAGATTGGGCCCAGCGTTTGCTCATTCTATTTTCTGTCTGTGTCCGTGCTTCTTCTTGTCTAACCGCCATTACATGTTTGGGGGCTTCCTATTTTCTTTGGGGATCTGCTCCGGGGCAGATAGCTTTCATCTTTCTGCCTTTAGGTGTAGTTATCTCTCAGGCTGTGACGAGGCGTCTAGGATCAACGTAGGAACGCTCCACGGCTACCTCTAGTTGTGTGGTTAGTTCAGGTTACTGCAATCCAATAGGTTCCAGCCTCTCTGGTGTATTGCCGTTTTTGCTTATTCTCCTCAGCTACCAAAACATAACACACAGCCAGAATAAAGTCCTTTATTAATCTTAATTAACCATACTTACTGCATCACCTAATCCCTGACTCCCTCGGTCTCCTGCAACAAAAATAAAATAAACCAACATAAATACTCCCTGTCTGCCATAGTCAATTTAATTACGAGTGTCCCACGACAATCTCACGTGAAGAACAGTCACATCTCCCCATGTGACTGCTCTAGCCGACCTCCGGTGATACACTGACAGGAGCTAATATCTCCCGCATGGTATTATGGAGGTGCAGTGAGAGTTCACCGGAGTTTATCACTCTGGTGCTCTCACTTTATGGCACTACCGCTGTGTGAGAACTTTCCCACGCAGCAGTGATTATTCTACGTGAATATGTATGTATTATGTATCAATATGTATGTTTTATGTCAATAATGAATATTTATGTAATTTAACTTTTTTTTTTTTAACAGTGAGTACAGGTGCCAGCAGATGAAAAAATTGACTACTCTCCCATCAGCGGCAGCTGTTGTCACTTATCAGTGACACTACCGATAGCCCGATGGGAGCAGTAGTCTCATTGGGCCAAGCCTGCTTCATCGCTTGCGGGTCACAGTCAGCTGCGGAATAACGCTGACATCTGCCAGCGTGATCCTGCAGCACTGTAACCGACAGTACTGGTGGTAGCGTTACCGCACACACACTTGCAGACACACACAGACACCCGCACACAGCCGCACACACACGCAGACACAGCATGTGATTAGCACGGCGGAGCCAGGTCTGAAATAGACCTGATGATGCTGTGGGGCAAGCCAATCACTGCAAGACCACAAACAACTTTGCTGCAGCATTACAGTGTGTGGCAGACTATCCCTGCATGTTCATTGGCTTTCTAAATAGCACCAAACACGCCGGGTGGGGACCCGAGCAACCCGGAAATACTAGAAGAGCTCCGAGCATCCCGAGCACTGCGATGCTCGGGCGAACATCAAATAGTGCCGAGCATACTCGTTCATCACTAGTTATTACCGGTAACATAATTTCTCCTAGCTTATATCTGTCAACAAGAAAGTCAGCTGACATGTGGGTGCCAAATACCCAAGGTTTTATTGGATCTGGTTGACCTAAATGTGGTTTGTGCAAGTATGTGCCCAAAGCAAAAATGTTTCATCTACTAAACAGAATAATATAATATTGGACGTCTCAGTAGTTGTAGCTCCTCATGTTACTGACATCTGTCATGAACTGGGGGTGTTTGGTTGCTCCTCAGTTCATCAGGGGATTTATTATATCCCACTTCCGTTTGTAACTTGCAACTCTCTGGCATCCCCCTTACCCTCGGGTCAGTCAGGGAACTGCGCCTAGGATAAGTAGTCGCCAGACGGGCCACCTGGTCGTGTACTGCCTATTTGGCACTCAGCAGGGAGGGTTGTATACTATTCCCGGTCACCGATGGGGAAATGCACTTGTAAACCTCCGTCCGTCACTGCCAGATCTCCCAAAAGCCCAGAACACTTTTCTGCCACCAGCTCCTGATTTTTATAATTAATATCTGGTCAGGAGCCAACCCAATCAGTAGCGCTGACTTAGTTGAAGGACGTGGCCATAAGTATTAGAGCAAGGAAAACCAAACTAGTAAATATTGTAGCTTTTGCTCCAAAAAGAAATAGGCAGTGTTTACAAAATTTTTTAAAAAAGATATAACAAATGAGACAATCTACAGTATATACCGACAATTGCAAAACAAAATGGATTAATGATGAGAACTTACATAGTTCAGTTACAGGCACACCATGTGGAGGTGGGGGAGGGGCGCCTTCCCCATGGGACGATGGTACATCAGCAGAGCTTCCTAGCTGACACCCCGGGCAAATGACACCCTTCCAACTGGGCTTCATAATCATATACCCTCTGTTCATGACATCACTGAGTGGGCGGAGCTATGGAATGCAATCCACTTTTCACAAGGACTGAAAACGTACTAACACCTTATTAATTCCGTATCTCTGGCTGTGAGGCTCATAGAGACGCGACAGAACTATCATTTTTCCGAGTATGAAATTGGCGTTCATTTAAGTTCAAACCCAAACTGTCAGCCGGCTAGGGGTAAGCAGGGAACCGATTCTCGGCTCCTGATAGGTACTGAGCTCCCAAAACCCACCAGTGTGGAGCTTGGACCCTGTGGTTTCCAGAAATATGTGCTTCCTATTTCTGTGAATATTCTGTGTTAAGATATTTGGTCTTTAAAGAACACTGTACTAGGACAAAGAAGTTTTGGTTTGCCATGTGCTTTAGGCTGCTTGTAACCAATTTAGGGCCATAAAACTACACAGGGGGGAAAACTGTAAGGGGGATCATTGCTGCAGCATGTGTACTTTGCACAAACCTAATGGGGGGAAGGGAAGCGGGTGTGTGTCCCAGTTAATGCAGTGTAAAGTTCTCCAAGTGTACTTAGGATATGAGCATATTCATATTATCGTGACATCATATAGTGTGAAGCTTGCCCACTGCAATATGTGGGGAACCTGAAGTCACTGCATTGGGGACACATTAAGGATGTTCTCAGCCCCACAGCACATAATAAATATGAAGACTCCTGGGACTCTGGAGAGAGGAGACCAAAATAAACGTTTGTTTTGAAACTGATGGCTCCAAAACTGTATGACATTGTAAAGGTGAGAAATACAATGAGAAATGCATGGAACCTACATTATACCTGGTGGTGGCAGTGTTCTTATGTGGAGATTGCACAAGTGCTGCTGGTGTCAGGAGCTACGTTTCATTGATGGCATCATGAATTCACAGATGTTCTACTCTACAGTGAAAGAGAAGATGCTGCCATCACTCCGTGCTCTTGGTAGACCTGCACTTCTCCAACATGACAATGATCCAAAACACACATGTAAGGCCAATGTTGTATTTCTGAACAAGGTGAAAGTGATTCAGAGGCCAAGTGTCTTCTGATTTGAACCCAACCACACACCTATGGTGAATCCTGAAGAGACAAGTTGTCATCACTCTCCATCCATCATCTACGCAAAAAGAGAGCTAGTTCTTGAAGAAGGAAAAAAGATAGATGATGTATTATGTCACCAACTTGTTCATTCCATGCATAGAAGACTTGAAGCTGTGCTTAAAAATCATGGAAACCAAACAAAATGCAAGATGTAGCTTTTGGGGTGCACTAATTTTTGCATCAACTAATTTGAGTAAGGGCTCATACTCACTTGCTGGAAAAAAATTGGTCAGTTTTCAGGATGGTCCGATTATGTGCAATTGTCATGCGATTTGCATGCGATTTTTTTATAGCACCATCTACTGCATTAGCGATTATCATGCCAAAATCGCATCAAATCGCAGCATGTTGTGATTTTTTTTCTCACACCGATTTCGACTGAAAAAAAATCGCAAATGAGATGTCACCTATTGAATAACATTGGTCCGATTTGAATCAGATTTTTTATCGGCTGAAAATCATCCGTTTTCGCTCAAGTGAGTATGAGCCCTAAAACTGAAGATTTTGTAATGAAATTTATATTATTAACCTTACTTTTATGTTTTTATTCCAAAAAAAGTTCTATGAAACTCAGAGTTGGTAAAATTTTAGAAATTGTTCTTGTGTTTAGTGTGATATTAATTATTGTCAAGGTAAAATATAATTTTCTACTATACTTTTATATTTATAGTGTGTATATGTATTTTGTAAACACGAAGTTTCCCTTAAATGATATTATTCAGATTGAAACTTATTTTAGGACAATGTTAGTATCTGCTGGTGTCTGTCTCCACCTTGTGTCCTATCACTGTATTACACTAACTATCTAATAACTCGAACTGGATCCACTGAAATGCCCCCCCACCTTTGGGGAATTGAGGAACCACATGATACACGAGAACAATAGAATCTTTCTTCAAGAAACGAAACTGAGGATGACAACACGATCAAGGAGGACTTAGAAGATCTAAGGACCAATTAGGATGACCAGATGCTGAATATATACATATATGGACATGATTCAGCATATCTCTTTCTCCTCAATCCCGCCTTTACTCCACCCCAATATTCTGTGTATGTAATCTTATGTACGTGAATAAAAAGTTCAGTGCTTACTGGAGATGGCCGCCTAATAGCACCATTTTCTTTAGGGCACGTTCTGAAGTCTGAACCAGCGTATTGCCTGATTCATTCTCGGTCGACCCGTGCTCTTAGTCTAATTTGGAGTGACTGGAGGATGAGTGGTTTGTCGTTACGACCCTGACAATTGGCGCCTAACACGTGGGGCCGTGGATTGCCGCCCGTCCGGACCCGTCCCGAGGACTTTGTGGTGGTGCCCGCGGTGACTGAGTGCGAGGACTGCAGCCTCCGTTGAACACGGTAAGTTGGGATCATATACTTTATATGCGTCCCACTTGCCTGTGTGTCAGTCACTGTTTGGTCCTGTCGTATTGTCCATTTGGGTCTGGAGGGATGACTGGTTGAGTGGTGAGACCAAGGGCAATCCCACGCCACAACCAGCAAGTGTGACCGAGTGACGTTGCATGCCTGCACGTGCTTGAGTCGAAACACCACGTTCCTCCTCCTCCGGTCACTGTACCTTTATGTAGATAATTGCCTCCCGTGACTAAAAGTTGGGACAAATTTTAGATTCTTGAAGTGTTGAGTGGGGTAGAAGACGCACATGATAGTCTAATCAGTGACGAATGGAGCCGGGGCTCTTCGTCTGAGAAGTGACAAATGGAGCAGGGACTCTTTGTCTAACCCGGGAAGTCTCATTAGGAGAAGCCCAGGTGTCAGCATATGGAGGGGGACTCTGTGCTGTGTAGAGTGTCACGGTGTACTGCGCTGTAACGTCACCATCCACAGTTAGGGAAGGGACAAATAGAGGAGGACTCTTTGTCTTGTCAGTGTATTGAGGGGGACTCTGCAGTGACGGGTGGTGACCTGCGAGTGACGCCGGTGGTCTGAGTCGCGACAGATCATTACACTCTGTTAATATTATGATGCGCATGTTTAAATCAAACAAAACCCACAAGTTAGAGGGTGGTGCTTTGGGAGTGGTTGAATTGATGGAATCACGTGGAGGCAAGAAGGCTGTTAAGAATGAGCTTGCCGAGTACAGGCAGGCTTCAGCCTTCAGTGTGGAAAGACTTTGTCGCACAGAATGAGGGAAAGTTGAGAGATCAGGGGCTCTTGTATCAAGCCCAAGCACATTTAAGAGTAGTAAATGATTTGAAAGTTGAGGGTTGGAAAGAGGTAGATGGAATAAGGAGGTTCGGAAAGTGCTGAGCCTTTGTTCGGATATGTAAAATGCTCTGCATATGATCTTGTTGATGTAACTAAAATGGCCGCTCCAAGCCCTCGGCCACCGCCCTATAATGGTGCCGATCTTAGAACAAAGGGAGGTTGGACCTGTCATGTGTGTGGTGAACAGAATCCGCCCTGGGCGGAGACCTGCCGTGTTTGTGGGGTGGGTCGCCCTGGTGTAATGCCCAGCCCATCGCCCCTCCCACACCAGCGGCCATTTTGGTAAACCCAGTGGCCATCTTAATACACCCGGAAATGGCCAACACCCATCTCCTCCGGCGGCCATCTTGGGACACCCAAGCACACCCAGTCAGGCCTATATCCCTTGCTGATACCAACCAGGGCCTACTACCAGCCCCGCCCGCACCTGTGCAGGCCACAGCTCCCAATATGGCACCAGATGCAACACCATTGTTCCCTTTCACACACCCCAACCCGGCCATTGCTGCAATGCATGAATCTTCAGTTTTTCAAACAATGATCAGAAGCCGCCGCCATGATATTATGGATCTAATGAAGGGGAGGAGGATCAGGAGATAGAAGAGGGGTGGGCCCCTCAACAGCCACCACTATCCCCAGCAGCACCAGTATCTTTTCTTCCCTCCTCCATTCCCCCACCATCATTGTCAACCCCTGGTCCTAGGGCCTATTCCACCTCTACTTCAGAGATAAGGCACCTTCCTCTCCTTCACAAATCCTCAGAGAGGACAGTCGTTCTGTAAGATTCACGGAAACCCCGGTCAGGCCCCAGCTCCCGGTGTATTTGAAAACTGGTATCCCTGCCATTCACAGCATTACACAGACCGCAATGGAAATCCAGTGACATTATCCATAGGGTACGGTGATATCCTGACACATCGGGTTGGTGCTATAGTTAGTCCTGCCAACTCCAACTGCTCCAATAAAGGGGGTCTGGCTCTATTAATAGCCCAAGCAGGTGGTCCCATCGTCACTGCAGAATGCATGGCTCATATATACACTCATGGCCCTTTGCCACCTGGACAGACTCTGACAACCCATGCAGGGGACCTTCCCGCTGATATCATCATCCATGCAGCAGGTCCAGTCCATGATCCTCTAAATTCAAATGAGTCACGGGCCACCCTTCGGGCCACCATACATTCAATACTCCATCATGCTGGTATGTTAAAAACAGAAGACATTAGGCACCAGGAATTATTTGAAACCAATGATAAAATAGCAAATTTGTGATTGCTTTGTCTAAAGAGTTAACTAACACCCACTCTACAGTGTCTGCTTCTCTCCCAGAATTTACAGGTGACACGGTGCATGATTTCTCGCCTGATGACCTTATATATATATAAAAAAAATTTATGAGAAGAGACTGTCTCCAGCCCAGATTTGAGGGTCCCTACACTGTGGTCCTGTCCACCCATACTACCCGAAGCTCGAGGGCAAGAGCACCTGGATTCACGCCTCCCACTACAAGAAGGACAAGATTAGCCAGCAGTCATGAACCTTCTGTTACATATCCTTTGAGCTATATCCTGACCTCGTGCCAGTATGCCCACCTTTGGGTTAATATTACAACCCTGTGGTTATCTTTAAGTTCGATTTCTATCAAATATTCAACTGTGATAGGAATGATTTCAAGGGATCAACACACTAAATTTAAGGGAAAAATTGGCAAATGAAGCTAGATACAATAGATTGATAAATGAGATATACAAGTATTATATTTGTAGGAACGGATCTAAGAATGCAGGAGTCAGTGACAGCAAGCAAAGGTATAAGGGAGGGAGGAAGTGCTGGTAGCAGCGAGATGGTATTTTGCTGTACACCAAGGTCATTCTACAGATAAGGAAGCTGAAGGCTGAGGGAGAGCACACTGACAAACTGCGCAGCGACCCAACTTACCCCTCCCATCAGGCATTCAGCATAGAGACGCAGAGCAAGAGTGCAACAGTTTTCAGATTTTGTTGAATAGGTTTTTGGAATAGACACAGTACGTAAGAATCGAAGGGCTAGGCATGTGAATAGAAGGTCAGTGTATGTGAGAAGAAAGATAGACAGGCAGAGAAAGGAAGTGACAGAAAGCTGAAAGTAAGAAGACCGGATTAGAGATCAGTTAAAGCAGAGGATCTAGCCAGAATAGCACAGGGGGCACAACATGATTTAGCGCAGGCAAAAAGAGGAGCAAGGATACACGCTGTAGGTACTCGTCCTGCAAATAACAGGGAGAGGAGACGTGTGCCAGGAGATGGACAGAAATTGTGCTACGGGTGTAAGAAACCAGGACATTTCAGGAGGGATTGCAGAACTAATCCATATCCAAATGACCCGCCTGCAGGAGGCCCCCAAGACCAATTAGCGCCGCACCCATAGGATAAGGTAGCTTGCACATGAACCCCTTGTCTCCTTACCCCCCATTCCTAATTGCACAGTACAGGTGAACCTACTAGGGGGACATGAGGTTGAATTCCAGGTGGACACGGGGGCAGAAAATTCAGTAATTACAGACAACTCTCCAGCTCCCCGTCACTAAAAAGATTCCCCTGCAAATTCAAGGAACCACTGTACACACACAGTTAATGGTGTCACCACGGGGTCAATGTAATCTTTTAGGATGTGATGTGTTGTTACAATTACAAGCACGTATTGAGTATTATCCGGTTGGAACTGTCACTATGACACCAGAACTGAAGCAGAGCACTCTTTGTAAAATCATGTCGCTAGACGTTGCTAGTACAGAGGAAAGAGAAGATTTTCAGGAAATATATTCCAATGTTATTCCTGGACCCCACCGTCATGATGTACTCTTTAGGATAAGGACAGGGGATTTTACGAAACAACATGTTGGGGTCATAGTAAATGCTGCAAATAATCAACTCCACTATGCTGGAGGACTGGCCGCAACAATTTCACAGAAAGGCGGACCCATGATACAGGACGAATCTAATTCGTATATACAAACGTGTGGTCAGGTAGAAATAGGACAGGTCCCAGCAACCAGAGCAGGACAGTTGCCGTGTCAATATGCAATATATGCAATGAAATCACGATATACTTCTACTAATATGCCTAGGTCCCAACAATTACTTACTGAAGCTGTCCAGAATGTAATCCTGTATGTTTTCCTGTCCACTCCGAACAATGTATTAAAAGTAAAAAAAAAAAAAAAAGTTAGAAGAATTCAGCTTGTTCTGTATCAGAAAAAAAAAAAGCCAGCCAGGAGTAGTTCTAGCCCACATTTTGCAAGCAGGCAGCTGCAGGTCCAAGGACAGTTCTTATCAGTGCCCACATAGCAAACTCCAGCCCCCCTTCAACTTAACCCTGTGTACGGGTAGGTACAAAAATTATGGGCAGTTAATGCAGCTACTGATCTGGAAACTCCAGTGGTGTCTAATATATATATATATACACTTTTGTTCCAGATATCTCAGGATGCTGCTTAGTTTACAGTTATTGATTTTGCCAATGTTATTTTTATAATATGTTGATGATTTACTGATTTGTGTTCTTCCAGGAAACAGTGTCGTATTGCAACAATATTACTTATGTTGTTTCTGTATCAAGCAGGTTGTAAAGCGTTGAAGGATAAACTGCAATTTTGTAAATCTTCAGTTATCTTTTTGGAATATTGCATTAACGGGGGGAACGACATCGGACCAGCGCTCGCAAAGAAGCTGTACAGAATTTTCCTATTCCTGTTAATGTTGCCGCTCTTAGGACATTTCTTGGACTGATTTCTACTGCAGACAGTGGATACATGCTGTATCAATCCTCATGCAGCCTCTCTATGACTGTATCACCATTGTGCTTTTTAAACTAACTCCTGAAGGTATAGACTGTTTTCATTCCCTCAAAAACAGGATTGTGGCAGCTCCAGCGCTAGGAACCCTCAACTATGAACTACTACTATTCACCCTGTATCTCCATTAGCAGCAGGGACGCGCGGCAGGAGTATTGACTCAGTTACATGGTGACAATCAAAGGCCAGTGGCCTGTTTCAGTGGAAGACTAGATGCAGTGGCTAGAGGTGCCCCGTCCTGTGTACGGGCGGTACATGCTGTAGGACAATTGCTCCACAAATCGTCAGATATCGTTCTTGATTATCCACTGACAACACTTACACCTCATGGTGTATATATCATACTGAACCAGGTGCAGCCGGCATATTTTTCAGCTGCACGTCATCTTCGATTGCAATGTGCACTTTTAATGCTTCCAAATGTTTCTTTGCAGAGATGTACCACACTTAATCCTGCCACATTGTTATCTCTCTCGGATCTAGGGGGAGGTCAGGTATTGTACGGTATGGTACAAAGAAGATCCAAGAGAGGAGATTCCTTATGATTATGTTCAGCTTATGGCACAGGAAACAGCAGGCCTACCCACAGTGTTTAAAACTGAAAGACGTAATGTTGATTTTAAATCTTTTGTAGATGGAACTCGCTACCAAGATGACTCAGGTACCTTCCACACCAGGTATGCCATCGTCTCCCTGAATGCAGTAATCAAAGCAGAACCAATGCTCCCATATCAGTAGGCCCAGGAGGCTGAATTTAAGGCTCTGACCGAGGCCTGTAAGATAGCTGAAGGTAGAATTGTTAACACCTACACAGATTCTAGATAAGCATTCGGTATAGCTCATGATTTGGGTCCAATTTGGAAGTCTAGAGGATTCCTGATGGCAGCAGGACATCCATTAAAAATGCTGACGCAGTCCAGCAGTTAATTGATGCATTACAATTACCAAAAGAAGTAGTTGTCAAAAGTTAAAGCACATACCAGATGCACTGATCAGGTGAGTAAAGGAAACGCAATGGCCGATGCAGCAGCAAAAACAGCAGCCAGTAGACCACTCCAAGGGGTAACGATGCACCAGGTAAGCGCTCCCAAAAATCCCTTTGTGTCGGAGGATGCCTTAGCCCAGATGCAGGCTCAGGTGCGCCAGGAGGAAGTAGAAAAGTGGGAAAAAGAAGGTGCATGTCTGAATGCAGCAACTGGGGTATGGGGAAGAGGGATGCGCCGATGCCTTCCAAGAGCGTTGTACCCTGCGGTCGCCCAGATGTTACATGGGCCAACCCACCAGTCCAAAACTGCTGTAATGAGCGTGATGCAGAAGCATTGGGCGGCACCAGGCTTTTCCACCTGTATAGAAGGTTTGATCCAGGGATGCATGGTATGTGCTACACATAATCAGAGAAGGGTAGTCAAGACACCACCCAAACACGCCCCTCGGCCCCTCTATCCTTTCCAGAGACTGCAGATTGATTATATTCAGCTGCCAAAATCAGGTTCATGGGAGTACGTGTTGGTGTGTTTTGATTTATTCTCAGGTTGGCCGGAGGCTTTCCCGATTGCCAAGGCTACGGCTGCGGCAACCGCAAAGAAGCTGCTTGTGGAGGTGGTGTGCAGGTATGGAGTACCAAAGGTGACCGAAAGTGACAGAGGTACACATTTCACAGGTGAAATAATGAATGAAGTCTTGACAGCGCTGGGAATTCAACAAGTTTTCCACACCCCATATTACCACAAAGCGGTGTAAAAGTAAAAGGACTAAATAGGATATTGAAGTTAAAAAAAAAAAATCTAAAAGGCCATGGCTGAAACAGGGAAATCTTGGCCTGAATGTTTACCATTAGCCCTATACTCAGTAAGGTACACTCCAAATAGAAAAACTGGACTTTCTCCGTATAAAGTACTATTTGGCAAAGTGCCTAGTTTAGGATGTTTCTTTTCCCAAGCATTGGAAATAAGTAACCATGTATTAAGTTCATATGTAAGGGATTTGCATAAAAGACTCAAGAAAGTATATGACAATGTTTTCAGTTCTCTTCCAGATCCGAACCAGGATCCTGGGAGTCACAGCCTGCAGCCTGGAGACTGGGTAGTCATTAAAAGACACGTGAGAAAGAGTCTGGATCCGAGAATATAGCTCCACTGATATCCAGAAAAAGAAGGAGTCTGGGTCAGCTGCACACCAGTTATGCTGAGGATCCCAAAGTTTATATGGATCCCATAGGTGTTCCTAGGGGGGTCCCAGACGAATACAAAGCTCAGAATCAGATCCTGGCGGGTTTCCGTTCTCTCATCCCAACTGTGCAGATCAATTACAATGTAGATTGGATAAAATATATATACTACACTGAGCAAAGATTTATCAATATCAATTTTAGTCAAGATGCTTTCCAGGGTATAGTTGAGAAACTGGGCCCAAAACAAAAGACTGACTCTTCAAAATAGACTGGCCATTGACATGATTCTAGCTGAAAAAGATGAAGTCTGTGGGATGATAGGGGAAGAATTTTGTACTTATATTCCTCAGAATTCTGGAGTCAATGGTAAAACTATAGTGGCCCTTACAGAGATTAAAAATCTGGCTCAGGAAATAAAAGCCAATGCAGAAGTAGATACCTCTTTCTTCTTAAGATGGCTTGGAGGACTTAAAGAATTTCTCCAACAAGCCTGCTTAGTGGTAACAGGGCTTTTGGTGCTAGGATTGATAATTCTATGTTGTGTGATATCTATGTATAGGAAAGCTGTGACCAATGCAGCCGCCTCCTCAGGTACTTTCCTTCATCAGGAAGTTGTGTCGCTACTATATGAAGACACTGATAAGGGTGATATGGAGAAATATACTCCGCAGGATAAACCTGATAAAACCCCCTATAACAAAATACAAATGGAAATAAGAGATTTAGTTTAGGGATAGTGGGAGAACTCCATGTGCATGTTTGGTAGGGACTTGGTTGTTTGGGGGCGGTCCATAAGGGGCCAGTTTCTAAAATGACCAAGCGAAGAAATCCATTACCCCTGTCCCCACACATGGACAGTCTCGAAGGCCGCATAAATTAAGGGAAAAACTTAGTGTTTAGGGGGGATTGTCAAGGTAAAATATAATTTTCTACTATACTTTTATATTTATAGTGTGTATATGTATTTTGTAAACACGAAGTTTCCCTTAAATGATATTATTCAGATTGAAACTTATTTTAGGACAATGTTAGTATCTGCTGGTGTCTGTCTCCACCTTGTGTCCTATCACTGTATTACACTAACTATCTAATAACTCGAACTGGATCCACTGAAATGCCCCCCCACCTTTGGGGAATTGAGGAACCACATGATACACGAGAACAATAGAATCTTTCTTCAAGAAACGAAACTGAGGATGACAACACGATCAAGGAGGACTTAGAAGAAGATCTAAGGACCAATTAGGATGACCAGATGCTGAATATATACATATATGGACATGATTCAGCATATCTCTTTCTCCTCAATCCCGCCTTTACTCCACCCCAATATTCTGTGTATGTAATCTTATGTACGTGAATAAAAAGTTCAGTGCTTACTGGAGATGGCCGCCTAATAGCACCATTTTCTTTAGGGCACGTTCTGAAGTCTGAACCAGCGTATTGCCTGATTCATTCTTGGTCGACCCGTGCTCTTAGTCTAATTTGGAGTGACTGGAGGATGAGTGGTTTGTCGTTACGACCCCGACAATATAATCTTACCGATCAAAGAGGGTGTACTCATTTATGCTGAGCAATGTTTATTAACATTTAAAAAACATATAATTACAGTTTATTTCCTGGATGCCTTCTCTCGTGTTTTACACAACATGATTTATGCTTAAAAGATTTCCCACATTCTGAACACGAATACGGCTTCTCTTTGCTATGAATTCTCTCATGTGACACAAGATTTGATTTATGTCCAAAGCGCTTCTCACAGAATGAACATGAATACGGCTTCTCTCCTGTGTGAAGTATCTTATGTTTACTAAAACTCGCTTGTTCTTTGAAGGATTTCCCACATTCTAAACATGAAAATGGCTTTTCTCCTGTGTGAAGTCTCTGATGTCTAATAAGATTTCCATTATCTATATAGCATTTCCCACATTCTGGACATGCATACGGCTTCACTCCTGTGTGAAGTCTCTGATGTCTATTAAGACTCGTTTTAGCTGTGAAGGCCTTCCCACATTCTGAACATGAATATGGCTTCTCTTTGCTATGACTTTTCTCATGTTTCACAAATTTGATTTATGTGTAAAGCATTTCTCACAGAATGAACATGAATACGGCTTCTCTCCTGTGTGAAGTCTCTGATGTCTAATAAGACTCGTTTGATCTTTGAAGGATTTCCCACATTCTAAACATGAAAATGGCTTTTCTCCTGTGTGAATTCTCCCATGTGTAACAAATTGTGATTTAGTTGTAAAGCATTTCCCACATTCTGGACATGAATATGGCTTTTCTCCTGTGTGAATTCTCTCATGTATATCAAATTTTGATTTATAGGTAAAGCATTTCCCACATTCTGAACAGGAGTATGGCTTTTTTCCTTTATGCTTTCTTTGTGTTAAAAAATCTGAGCTTTTTGCAAGTTGCTTGTCACACTGAAATCTTGTATCCACTTTGTCACCTGGAATTGTGGTAACAATGTGAGATTGCTCAGGAGAAGGTTCCTCATGATTAGGAGGATTATGAGAAAGTGAAGCGCTGTGAAGTCCAGGAGGTCCATGAAGGGTAATGAGGTTTTCTCCATTAGAGTGCTTCCTGATATCTTCTTTTTTACAATTGAGTGATAAACCCTTATTCTCACAAGGATTTCCTGAGGATGAAAGAATGAAAAAAATCACATCCAATCTACAACACAAAAGAGATTTCTAAATATATATTTATGGAGCTTACAATGAAAACACCAGTCAGTGAAAAGACCGGTAATAAGGAAGATAACGACATGCCACTTGACAAATGGTAAGGTTTTTAATATTAGAGTTAGGGGCTGGCAGTCCTTTGACACACTGCGACCATGACGGGTGAGGATGCATCTTTGATTAGCCAACTTGTTAAGTGCCCTTAAAGGTGAATACACATTTTACTATATGGTCTTTTTTTTCAAAGAATTTGGTTCTGGTCAGATTTTCACAGTTATCAGTGTTGTTCTTTGGACTTTTTTTACCTGTGTCCTTCATTTGTCAAGATACTCATTTGAAATTCTTGTGTATCTATATACATTGGTGTTTTTTATATACCTCTTACTGTTTATTGTATTTAATAAATTATTTTATTAGTAATGCCAAACATGTGGATACTAACTGTGGTTTGGGCACACTGTGGGGCTCGGTACTTGGAAGCGCAGATTTTGCTGGATTTCTTTTGGTGGGAGACACGTCACTTTTCCAGAGCCTTTGTGCTACCAGTAATGTGGAAGCCCCAATATTTCTGATAATAACTGAGGAATCTGAGTCGGGACTTGTTTTTTGTAGGTTGAGTACAAGCTTTTATTGGTGGCATTTTGGGGTAAAGAACTTTTTGGATCACATTTATCCTGTGTGGCTCTACGCTGAGTACTAACATCGGGGTTTCCATCTAAATCTACAAAAGTCTTAGTTACTTACCGTTAACGGTATTTTTCGAAGTCCATGACAGCACTACGGAGAGAGGGGATCCGCCCCTTAGGAACAGGAAACCTACAGATATAAAAGGCGGCACCTCTCCCACACATCAGTTGGATTACAGAGCATACAAGGACTACCAAGGTTAAATGGTATACAGCAAAAAATTATGCATCACACAGTAATATTGGTCAATTGTTTATTACATGTGGACTATATAAGATGAAGAAGTGCACATAGAACACGGGTGGGAATGTAAGGGTGCTGTCATGGACTTCGAAAAATACCGTTAACGGTAAGTAACTAAGACTTTATTCGAACGTCCATGACAGCACTACGGCGAGAATTACAGAGAGTAATAACTATTTAGGGAGGGACTACAGCCTGCAGCACCCTTAGTCCGAAAGAAAGGTCTGAGGAAGCACCCAAATCTAACCTATAATGAGTGTAAAACGTGTGTGGAGAAGACCACGTAGCTGCCTCAATGGAGACTTCTGCCCTCTCTGCCCATGAAGTCGCCACAGCTCGGGTGGAATGCGCCCTCAGCCTCTCATGTGCCCGCTTGCCCCTTGAGGTGTATGCCAGAGAAATTGCTTCCCTAATCCATCTGGCCAATGAGCTTTTTGTTATTCTATGGCCTTTGTTAATACCCTGAAAGGAGACAAACAATGCATCGTCCCTCTTCCAGAGGTCAGTGACTGCTAAATATTGCAGTAGACATCTTCTAACATCTAGAGTATGGAGTTTTATCTCTTTTTGATTAGATGGATTAGGGATGAAAGAAGGAAGAACAATTTCCTGTGTTCTGTGGAAAGCGGAAGACACCTTAGGTAGGTATGCCGGATCAGGTCTAAGTATTATCCTGTCATTCAGCACCTGAGTGTAAGGAGACAGTCTAGATAGTGCCTGAATGTCACTTACCCTCCTAGTCGAAGTTAATGCTACCAGGAAGGCGGTTTTTAGGGAAAGAATTTTTATTGATGCTGCTGAAATAGGCTCAAAGGGGGGTTCCGTTAAAGCAGTAAGAACAAGGTTCAAATCCCATGGCATGACTCTGTACTTCACTATGGGTCTCGACCTACCCGCAGCCTTAATGAATCTACTGACCCAGTAATCATTGGCGATATTGCAACTGAAGAGTGCTCCTAAAGCTGAAACCTGCACCTTAAGGGTGCTCGTGGAGAGACCCAAGTCCAGACCCTTTTGCAGGAATTCTAGAATCTGGGCTATCGGTGTTGGGTCCCCTGCTACCACCCCCGAACTCTGAAGAAATTTTTTCCAAGTCCTAGCGTAGATTCTAGTTGTAACCTCTTTTCTACTTTTAAGGAGAGTATTAATTAGATTAGCCGAAAACCCCTTATCTCTCAGCAGCGACCGTTCAAAATCCACGCCGTCAGGTGGAGGCCCGCTACCCGAGGATGGTAGACTGGACCCTGGGAGAGCAGATCGGGAATATCCGGCAGGACCCACGGGTCGGCTATCGACATGTTTCTGAGACCTGAAAACCACGTCCTCCTGGGCCAGAAGGGAGCGACTACTATTACCCTTGCCCTGTCTTTTCTGACCTTCCTCAGTACTAGGGGGAGTAAGGACAAGGGAGGGAAGGCGTAGGCCAGATTGAAATCCACTTTAACAGAAGAGCGTCCACTGCCAGAGGGCGTTCTCTGGGATTCAGAGAGCAGAACCGGCTCACTTTTCTGTTGGATTTGGTAGCAAAGAGATCTACCTCCGGTAGACCCCATTTCCGCACAATTAGGTCGAAGATGGAAGTTTTTAACGACCATTCTCCCTGACTCAGGAGATTGCGGCTTAAGAAGTCCGCCTTGGTATTTTCTTCTCCCCTTATGTGAAGAGCCGTTAAAGAAAGAAAATGTCGTTCTGCTATCTGGAGTAGGCGCCTTGCCACTTCCATGAGAGGACCGGAACGAGTACCACCCTGGTGGTTGATATAAGCGACTGTGACACGATTGTCGGAGAGCACTCGAAAGTGGTGACCCTGTAGATAGACAAGGAGCTTTTTAATCGCTTGCTCTACTGCCGTTAACTCTTTCATATTAGAAGACATCTGTATTTGATCCAGCTCCCATAAGCCCTGAACCATAACATCCCCATATGAGCCCCCCACCCGAAGGGCTTGAATCTGTCGTGACTACCCGGGATATTTCATATTCCCAGGGAACCCCTTAGACAGGTTTGTCTCTTCTTTCCACCAATCCAGGGACCTTATAGCAGCCTGGGACAAGGATAGCTGGCCTTCCAGGCAACCATCTAAAAGATTTTGATATAACAAAACCTCCGCCTGTAGTGTCCTTGTGTGAAATTGTGCCCACTGAACCGCGGGGATGCAGGACGAGAGGGAGCCTAAAAGAGACATGGCCTTTCTAAGAGACATAGAGGGGTTATTGGAGGCGTTCAGGACCTGGTAACGCAAGCGAATCAATTTGTCTGACGGTAAACTACAGTTCTGATTCCGTGAATCCAGAATTAGCCCTAAAAACTGCTGAACTCTCATTGGATTCAAACAAGACTTTTTGGTATTTATTAGTCATCCTAGACGCTCTAGGGTAGATATTGCTTTCTGCAGCTGCTCTAGGCAATGCTCTGCTGTCTTTCCAATGATAAGAAAGTCGTCGAGGTAGGGGACTATGAGCATATTGGATTCACGTAAGTGGGCCATGACTTCCGAAATAACTTTAGTGAACACTCATGGGGCCACCGCCAAGCCAAAGGGAAGGGCGCTATATTGAAAATGTCGTAGAGATTCCCCCATGTGGACTGCTACTCTGAGGAAACGCTGATAGGCCACATGGATTGGTATGTGGTAATAAGCGTCTTTCAGATCTAACACCACCATAAAGCAATTTTCAAACAGAAGTTTTATTGCTGAGCTGACCGTTTCCATTTTAAATGGTTGAATAACAAGAAACTTATTGAGGGCCTTTAAATTAATAATTGTCCTAAAAGAACCGTCCGGTTTATGGATCAAAAACAGAGGGGAGTAAAACCCTTTACCCCACTCCGCTTCCGGCACCTCCACTAGGACTTTTTTAGCGTAAAGCTCTTGTATTTCCAATTCTAGAGCGGCCTGCTCCGATGGGGATGACCTGAGGGTGGTAATTTTAAAGCTATCTTGGGGTACTGAGGAGAATTCTAACCGCAGCCCAGTAGCCATGAGGTTAAGGATCCAGCTACTGTTTGAAATTTCCGACCAGGCTGGGTAGAAGGCCATTAACCTGCCTCCTACCGGTATTGCCAGTCATTGCGAGGGTTTTTTGGTTTCCCGAGACTGACCCCTAAACATAAACCCTGTACCTCTTTTCCTCTTTTCATCCCATTTGGCTCGCTCCCTGGACAACCTTCTGCGGCCAAACCTCCTTCTGCTGAAAGGCCTCTTGTAGGAAGGAGTCGACAGGCTGGGAAACTTTTTCTTGTCGTCCCCTGCCTTTTCTAAAAGTTCGACCAGGACTGGGCCAAAAAGATATTCACCGTCACAGGGAATGGAGCAGAGGCGCGATCTGGCCTGAATATCGCCCGGCCAACACTTTAGCCACAACGCCCTTCGCGCTGCATTAGACAAACCTGCCGCTCTGGCATCCATTCTTACTGAGTCCGCAGAGGAATCAGCCAGGAAAGCCGCCACGTTCTGGATTATCGGTAAAGTTTTCCGAATTGACCCCCTAGGGGTTCCATCTGCTAATTGGGACTCTAATTGGTCCAGCCAGACCATCATTGATCTGGCTGTACAAGTGGCCGCAACCGCCGGTCTCAGGGCACCTGCTGACATCTCCCATGTCCCTTTCAAGAAGGAGTCTGCCTTCTTGTCTAGTGGGTCTTTCAAGGACCCCATATCATCGAAGGGGATGGAGGATTTTTTGGAAGCCTTTGCTACCGCTGCGTCCAGCTTCGGGGCTTTATCCCATCTACCTGTCAAGGGATCTTCAAAGGGATATCTCCGCTTAAACGCTTGGGGTAAGGAGCCCTCTTTCTCTGACTTCTTCCACTCTCTGTCTATTAGGCCTTGGATTCTACTGTTTAGTGGAAAGGATCTGCGTTTCCTTGGATCCAGACCACCGAACATCAGATCCTGTGCCGAGAGTTCTGGTCTCGCCTCCTCTATCCCCATGGTGGACCTAACTGATTTGACAAGTTTGTCCATTTGGTCCAAGGGAAAAAAAAATCGGGTAGCGTCTTCTGTAGAAGAAGAGGAAGAAGCCGAAGAGGAAGGAGAAGAGGGTCCTGAAAAAACTTCACCCTTCTCATGGGCAGCGGGTGAATCTGAATCAGATAACACTGGAACAGTCCTACGCCTGGAAGATTCTCCATATCTTAAGGACTCCTTCATCTCTGCCCTTACTATCTCCTTCAGGCTTTTGGTGAAATCCGGAGTCTCTTCCGCTATCTAAAAGGGAAAGGGGCATAGGGGGGGGTTACTATCTCACCCCAGGCCTCTGCCCTTCCCCCCTTTTATGCCCTACCGTCTGTCGTATACACGGCTGGCATAACCTTTTAGGGCAAGCGTCTGGCAGAGGGCAAGCGCAAAAGGCACATTCCCTGTGCTTGCTTTTCACCGAACACTTCTTCCCCTAGTGACAAAACACAGAATGGGGGAAAAACTGCATTACTGGGTATTCTAAGTCTGACGATCTCTTACCCAGTCCATACAGCAGTAGGTACCGGATCACGGGGAGGGGCCTTCTTGCCGGCTGACAAACTCCTGCGGCTGGACTGATTACTTGACCGCCCGGCCATTGAAGAGGTGCGCTCTGTCTGCTGCTGCTGGCTCTCCTGCTGCACTGAGGGAGCTTCTGCAGTGTCCATTGCAAGAAATGGGGCAGAATCGCTTTCCCAGCTTCATAGGCTCCTATATATCCCCTTCCCCGGATATCCGGGTCAGCAGGTGTGGCCAGGGGTCCAACCCTCTTGCTCCCTGCCCCACAGCCCCCCCCCTGCACTTCCCCGCCGTCCCCACCGCAGGCGCCGCCCATTATGCGATGCAGCCGCGCCAAATATTTCAAAAACGCCAGCCGGTGCCCCACTTCCGGTTCCGGCGATGGAGACCCCGCCCCCTTTTACCACGACTGAATCGGCGACCCAGCGGGGAACGCTAACGCAGGTACGTCTCCCGCCGCGTCGCCCCACAGCAGAGACGCGAGCGGGCGATCCCAAAAACCCCGCCGCGCTACCCCCAGCAGCGACGCACGGCGGAGACTCAAAAGAAAACCCCCGCCGCGACGCCCATATCAGCGACGCACGGCGAGCATTCAAAAACCGCGCCGCGCCACCCCCAGCAGCGACGCACGGCGGGAGACTCAAAAGAAAACCCCCGCCGCGACGCCCATATCAGCGACGCACGGCGAGCATTCAAAATCCCCGCCGCGCCACCCCCAGCAGCGACGCACGGCGGGAGACTCAAAAGAAAACCCCCGCTGCGACACCCATATCAGCGACGCGCGGCGAGCATTTAAAAACCGCGCCGCGCCGCCCACAGCAGTGACGCGCGGCGGGAAATTCAAAAAACCCCGCCGCGCTGCTCACAGAAGCAACGCGTGGCGGGAAATTCAAAAATTTTTTTTTATTTTTTTTTTTTTTACCCCCATGGCTGCATCACCTCGGCAGGCCCCTACCATGACAGGACCGCAGGAGAAGACAGGGAGTAGGTACCGGGACTAGGGAGAGGGGGGAATACTTACCAACCGGTGCTGGCTGGGAGACAGGGATCCTCTGGATACTGCTCCACCTGCTCCGCACACTGTCGTGGAATCCTACCCGGACCCACCGTGGCGCTTCCAGGGACTCCACACCGGTCGAGGTAGGAGACCCCCCGCTACCTGGGTCGACCGGCCGGCCTGGGTCCTCCTGAAGATCTTCATCTGTAGGAAACCCGTCCTTCAGGAACAGGAAACCAACTGATGTGTGGGAGAGGTGCCGCCCTTTTATATCTGTAGGTTTCCTGTTCCTAAGGGGCGGATCCACTCTCTCCGTAGTGCTGTCATGGATGTTCGAATAAATATGTGATTCAGAGGACATCCCCAGAGATCCATTCACTATAATGAGGCAGCAGAGTTACTGTGGACTCAGTTCAGTGGTGTCCTTCTTTTCAGAGGTGCACAACACTGGTCGACCGTGCTTCTATGCAAGCCTAAAAAGATTGACACCGTTGGATCATAGGACAGACTGCGTCCACAGTGCCTCCATCTGCCTCAATATCGGGAATCTTCCAGCAAAGGTTCTGTCTGAATCACAAGCTGAGGTCATTTATACGGCAGCACAGGACTTGTGTAAGAAAATATGTAAGTAAACAATGGAAGTAATATTAAAAGGTATCATCAGGAAAATTAAAAATGTGCTTTCTAAATCATTAAGAAGGTGTGAAGACAGCCCCATTATTTATCGGTGCACCGCCAGACTCTGTACAGGAGCAGCCGCGCCATCACCGGACATTTCTGTGTGATGTGGACAACGGACAAAGCCTCACTGCACCAGAGAATTTTACATGTTATCACACATCGGTCATCATCGACACACGGCAGACATCATCGTCACATGCTGACCATTATTACATACCTGTGGAAACATCTACCGGAATCTCCTCCTTCCCGTCACTCACACACGGCTGATCCCCCCTCATCACTTCTTCTGTCTCATCCTTCACTTTATTCTTAGTTGGATGTTCCTGATATATCAGATGTAACAATCAGCACAACACAAAAACAAACACCAAAATCTATGACACCTATGACCCAGATCAGAAATGTCCCCCCATATACAGATCCGGTACAGGGCTCAGCGTCGTCTACCTGATGTTCCTCCAGGACACTGTGATTCTCCTGTGGACAGTCCTGGGAATACAGAGGACAGGGACATCTCTCTGGTGGATTTCTTTCCATGAGTACATCTGTAGGAAATTCAAAGTGACATAATACCATGGAATAAAAATGTTTGGGCACCCTGGACAAAATTACTGTTATTGTGGACAGTGAAGCATTAAATGTTCTCTAAAAGGCCTAAAATTAAAGATGACACATTTCCTTTGCATTTTAGGCAAAAAATAAATATATTTTCATATTTTACATTTTAAAAAGGAAGATGGGATAATACTGGTTTGTGCACCCTGCATGGTTAGTACCTAATACCACCCCCTTTTGCAAGTATCACAGCTTGTAAATGCTTTTTATAGTCAGACGAGTCTTTCAATTATTGTTGGAGGGATTTTCATCCATTCTTCCATGGAGAATGCCTCCAGTTCTGTGAGATTCCTGGGGCTTCTTGCATCCTCTGCTATTTTGAGGTCTATTTTGGGACAACACCGCCCCCACCTCCAATGCATCCACGTCAACGACGAATGGTTCAGACCGATCGGGCTAGACCAAAACAGGGGCAGACATAAAGCATTCCTTTAATGAAGAAAATGCCGCCACTGCCGGAGCTGACCAGTTTTTGAGATCAGCCCTCTTACGAGTAAGATCAGTGGGGCGTTTGACCACCTGTGAAAATCACTTAATGAATTTCCTGTAATAATTGACAACCAAAAATGCTGAAGACCCAAGTCTCTGGTGCATCCAACACAATGTCTGTACCTTCCATGTCCATACGAAACCCCTTAGCAGACAGGACAAACCCTAGAAATGACAGCTCTTGAAAAAAAAAAAGAGCATATTTCAGGTTTTGCAAAAAGCTAGTTCTCCCGTAACCTCAGGAGAACTGCACGTAGATGACCCATGTGAGCTTGTTGTCAGAAGAAAACACAAGGATATAATCTAAATACACCACCATAAAGATCCCAATGAAAATCAGAAAATACATGGTTAATAAAATTCTGAAAAACGGCGGCGCATTAGTGAGACCAAAGGCAAAAGGGTATAACCAAATTCTCAAACAAACCTACAGAGGTAAGAAATCCCGTTTTCCACTCATCCCCCTCCCGAATACGGATTAGATTCTATGCTCCCCTGAGGTCCATTTTAGAAAACCACTTGGCTCCAGATAATTTGTTGTACAGATCAGGGATGAGCGGGAGGGGATAGGTATTTCTTACTGTGATCTTATATAATTCCTGAAAATCGAGGCACAGGCACAAAACCACCATCTTTTTTTACAAAAAAGAATCCAGCCACCGCAGGAGAGACAGAGGGACGGATGTGACCTTTACGTAGGCTTTCAAAGATATACTCCTTCATAGCGGTTCGTTCCGGGCCGGAGAGGCTATACAGACGGACCTTGGGCAATTTAGCACCCGGAACCAGAGTGATAGTACAGTCAAAAGGGCGGTGTGGTGGTAAGACCTCGGCCTCCTTTTCAGAAAAAACATCCTTAAACTCCTTCAGGTACTCCGGAATACCATCCAGATTAATAGATGACACAACTACAGTAGCAAGACAACCTTTAACACAATTAGGACCCCATTTAACAATATCCCGAGATTCCCAGTTTATCACAGGATTGTGTAACTATAACCAAGGAAATCCCAACACCAGTTCCGCAGGAAGATTGTCCAGAACAAAACATGACATACGTTCCTGATACAAGGAACCCACCTTGAGGAGAAACTCCTCCGAGACAAATTTAATGACATTCTTAGTCAGCGGTGTTTTTGTCAATGACAACAATATTAATTGTGGTCTCCAGCCTAACTGTCCCTAACTTACACTTGGTCACCAACTTAGAGTCAATAAAGTTCATGGACGACCCGCAGTCCACGAAGGCAGAAGTGAGCGTGAAGCAACTCCCCAACAAAGTTCCACTTCCAACAATATTTTAGAAAACAAGGATAAAGGTACCTGAGAGTCTGGGTGACCTCCTGGACAGTCACCCAGACTCAGCCGCTTGATAGTCGGTGGGCAGGAGGGGCAGTCCTTTTTCCAATGTCCGGGATTTCCACAGTAGAAACACAAATTTCCATCATGTCGCCGTCTCCTCTTCTTCTTGAGGTTGGTGAACTCCACCTCCATAGGTTTGGAAGGTGGCATAACAGGATTAGCAGGAAGCAAAGGAACCTTTCTCTGTGTAACACCTCTCTCCTGCAGCATCCGATCCATATTGATAGCCTGAGTCATAGCCTCCTCCAAGGAGCTGGGTGGTGGATGGAGAGCTAGAGTGTCCTTCAGGTGATCCGACAGTCTTCTCCTGAACGGACACCTAAGCGCAAAGTCGTTCCAGGACACCTCAGTGGACCATCGTCGGAACTCGGAGCAATAGCACTCGGCCAAAAGCTTACCCTGAAAGAGACCCATGATTGTGCCCTCTGCCACTCCGACCCGGTCAGGTTCGTCAAAAACAAGTCCTAAGGCCTCAAAGAACCTATCCACAGACAAACGTTTAGGGGCAGTAGCAGGTAAAGTGAAAGCCCACGATTGAGGTCCCTCCCAAAGTAAGTAAATAATTATCCCCACCCGCTGACTCTCATCTCCAGAGGCTCAAGGTCTATGAGAGAACAGTAGCTTGCAACTCTCCCTGAATGTACGGAACTTCTCCTTTTCTCCAGGGAAGCTATCTGGGAGCCTGACCGTAGGTTCAGGAGAGTGCCCCAAAACATCAAGTGTCAGAGTGTTTACAGACAGACAGGGAAATAGAACCCTGAAAAGATTTTACAGTTTCAAAAAGCTCCCTTTGCAGTTGGTTATGAGATGTGGCCAGAGTCCTATGTTCCACAGACAAATCCTGCATCATTTGTGTTAAACTAGACATCCTATCTGCCAAGGTACGAAGCGGATCCATAGATAAGGAGCAGAGAAAAAAAACTCTGTTTTTGGGTCAGTCATAATATCACACTGCTGCAATGCAGGTAGATGCAAATTCCACTAGATGGCGATAGAGTGGAAGGAGGTTTACACACAGATGAAGCAGACTTGCTGTGCAGCAGCGAGGTTGCCACCAGGTGGCAGCAGAATAGTCAAATAAGCCGGGTCAAATCCTAGACTGTAGTGCAGTACCAAAGGAATATACAAACTCAGGGTCAGGGACAAGCCAAAGGATCAGTAATTGTCAGGAGCGGATGTGCCAAAGACAAGAGACAAAGAGCAGGTCAGGTCCAAGCCGAGTTCAAGTACCAGTAAGTCACAACACACAGGGGAAACACAGAGTCGGCACAGGGAGAGGGAATTTAACAGACACGGGTCAAGTCAGGAATCACAGCAGGACAAATCAGGATGAGTCAGCTACTCACGCCATAGGCAGAACTATAACTGACATTGCCTGCAGGAAGCAGCAGCGATAAATAGCAAACCTGAACCCAGACAGAGGCTGAGAAAGGTTAACCCCTGACATGACCAGATCGGGAATTTTTTTTCCCTGCGGCAATTCTTTGCCTACTTTAGGTCGTCCAAATGCTTGTCGAAATCAAACTCCTCATCTGATGAGGATGAAGAAATGGCAACAGCAGCACTGGCAGGACCCAAGTCCTCTTGCCAGGGGCACCGCTATAATGTGGCGACTTGAGCCTCTTGTCTCAGGCGGTGGCAGCTAGGGGGCGGCAAAGCAGGGGCGCACAGTGAATGAATCGGCCCGTGGGCCCGCCGACATTGAACTGACAGTTCAGTGCCGGCGGGCCCTTTAATCGCGGGCGGAATGTGGTGACTGGTGAGGAAGGCCTTGCGGCCTTCCATATGCAGCACAGACGACGTGATCGTCATCACGCCGCCTGCGCGCCCTGATGACGTCACGCCGCCTGTGCCGGAAGACGGAGTCCAGCGCGCTTCTTCAGAGCAGCGGGGGAGATAGGGGAGTACTGGCTTTTTTTTTTTTTAACGCCGGGCTTGGCCTATGGGGGATTATGCTGGGTATGAGGGATTATGCTGGCTATGGGGGATTATGCTGGCTATGGGGTACTATGCTGCTTATTGGGGGACTATGCTGGCTATGGGTATTATGCTAGCTATGGGGTATTATGCTGCCTATGGGGGATTATGCTGGCTATGGGGTATTATGCTGACTATGGGTATTATGCAGGCTATGGGGGGATTATGCTGGCTATGGGGGATTATGCTGGCTATGGGGGATTATGCTGCTTATGGGGGACTATGCTGGCTATGGGGTATTATGCAGGCTATGGGGTATTATGCTGGCTATGGGGTATTATGCTGGCTATTGGGGATTATGCTGGCTATGGGGTATTATGCTGACTATGGGGTATTATGCTGGCTATGGGGATTATGCTGGCTATGGGGGACTATGTTGGCTATGGGGTATTATGCTGACTATGGGGTATTATGCTGGCTATGGGGATTATGCTGGCTATGGGGGATTATGCTGGCTATGGGGTATTATGCTGACTATGGTGTATTATGCTGGCTATGGGGGACTGCTGGCTATGGGGGATTATACTGGCTATGGGGGATTATGCTGGCTATGGGGGATTATGCTGGCTATGGGGGACTATGCTGACTATGGAGGATTATGCTGGCTATGGGGATTAGGCTGGCTATGGGGGATAATGCTGCCTATTGGGGACTATACTGGCTATGGGCATTATGCTGCCTATTGGGGACCTATGCTGCCTATTGGGGACCTATGCTGCCTATTGGGGACCTATGCTGTCTATTGAGGACCTATGCTGTCTATTGAGGACATATGCTGTCTATTGGGGACTATGCTGCCTATTGGGGACATTACCTGCCTATGGGGACATTTACCTGCCTATTGGGGACATTTACCTGCCTATTAGGGACTCTCGCACCACACCAGTCTGAGCCTGAGCTAAAAGCGGAGTTGCGACAATATGTGCACTGATGAGGATGAAATTATATGGATTGGCAAGGCTGCAGTGATGGGCAGTGCAGGCTGTATGTCTCTGTGTGGGCAGTTTTATTGCTGGTATATTGTTTTTGTAGCGCTGTATATATATTGGTATTTTACTAATAGCAATTTGGAATCCCTAGGAAATAATGATATCAAGAAAGAGAAAAATTGCTTCACTTGTGACAAATATGGAACCGAACATTGACCATCTCATTAGCCAGAAGCAGGCCCATAGTTCCCACTGAAATACCAGTAAGTTTGTTGATTTTTAACTTTACTTGTTCTTTATTTTAAGTACTGTATTTGATCCTGTTTTTTTTTTTTACTTCAAAATAAGAGTGTAGTATATGGTGTATACAGGGTCATACATATCGTGTGCGGTATATAGAGTGTAGTATATGGTGTATACAGGTCATACACATCGTGTGTGGTATATAGAGTGTAGTATATGGTGTATACAGGTCATACACATCGTGTGCGGTATATAGAGTAATATATGGTATATACCGCGTAGTGTCGCATACACTGCTGTATTATACAATATACAACAGTTCTAAAGCTCCATACCTAATATGCAGGATAATGTACAGTGTATATGATGTAACCTGTATAAGATGTGACATTGGCTTGCCCCCCCTAGTTTTGATCCTGGGTACGCCCATGCTCCTGCTGCTGGCTGCTGCGCACAGTGCTGCTTCCTTGATATCCTTGTGACTCCCTCCCCTCATGTCCAGAGTTAGGAGAAGCCAGGTCGGTGACTAGTTATTAATGCAACTACTTAAGTTACTATATGGGACTTGAAAACATGATCTCCTGACAAGGGAAATACACAGGCCTGTATAGCGCTGCGGTGATTCCGGATGTGTTCAATGAGCACATCCGGATTCACCGCGCGTTCATAAGGGGGCGGAGCTTTGTACTGATTTTACAATGGGGGGGCGCCGTTTTGCAGTTTGCCTCAGGCAGCAGAGAGGCTAGGTTCACCCCTGCCTCTTGCTCTTGGCCAATGAAAAAAGAATATACAAAATGGGAGGAATAGGGCTAAGTAACAGCACATGTGAAAAAGACTTGGGTATACTAATTGATCACAGACTGAACATGAGTCAACAGTGTGATGCAGCAGCAAAAAAGGCAAATACAATTCTAGGATGTATCAACAGAAGCATACAGTCTAGATCACGTGAGGTCATTATTGCCCTCTACTCCTCTTTGGTCAGACCTCATCTGGAATACTGTGTCCAGTTTTGGGCATCACACTTTAAAAAAGACATCAACAAACTGGAGCAAGTTCAGAGAAAAGCCACCAGAATGGTGACCGGTCTGCAAACCATGTCCTATGAGGAACGGTTGCAGGATTTGGGAATGTTTAGCTTGCAAAAAGAAGACTGAGAGGAGACTTAATAGCGGTCTACAAATATCTCAAGGGATCATCTTTATTCTCATTTGCAAAAGGAAAGGCTAGAAGCAATGGGATGAAACTGAATGGGAGGAGACACAGATTAGATATTAGAAAAAACTTTTTGACAGTTAGGGTGATCAATGAATGGAACTGGCTGCCACGAGAAGTGGTGAGTTCTCCTTCAATGGAAGTCTTCAAACAGAGGCTGGACAGACATCTGTCTGGGATGATTTAGAGAATCCTGCTTTGAGCAGGGGGTTGGACCAGATGGCCCAGGAGGTCCCTTCCAACTCTACCATTCTATGATTCTGTAGTCCTCTCATCCTAACTGCTACCTCAATCAGATCTTCTTTTCCTGTAGTAAGCTGTTGATCATCCAGCAATATACGATGACTCGGGTCCACATAAACAGCTGCCAGAAGAATTTTATTTTCTAATAGCAGTGTCTCTCTCCGTTTCATTGAAGCAGCCAATGCCATCTGTGATTAAACCTCATCTTTGGGACAGGCAAAACAACAAGTTCTTCCACTCCTTCATAAAAATGCCAGGAGTTAAATCCTCAGCTTGTAACTTTTTAGTCAATGTAAATGTGTGATGAAGCAATTCTTTCAATTCAGCCTCCTGTGTCATTGACCTTTATGTAGTGTTACCTCAGGGTTGGCCATATCTACAAGGAAGGGTTTCAGCTCAAGCAATCACTCAGTCATTAAATAGGTGCTGCCCCACCGAGTGGCTTGATCCACAATTGCCCCTTTTCCAGCACGTCTCTTCAAGATGGAATCAATTTTAGGAGTTCTGGCAGCAATAGCCAATTTCCTCACTTTGCTAATCAAAGTTCCAGCATATCCCTCTTGCAGACTATCTCTTATTGCCAGCTGCAGTGTATGCACAACACAGCGCATGTGATGAATAGGAAAGAGGTGTGAAGCAGCTTCAACAAGATCATCTAATTGCAAAGAATCATTTCTCTGTTCTTCTGTAGTAATATCTGTTTGTTCCTCCGTTATGGGAACAGTGCTGTGGCCTTCCATCTCCAACATACTGAATGTGAAATGTTCTTCTAGGTGCTGTTCACCTTCATTATTCTTATTCATCAGTTTCATTATACTTATCATGATTGAAGCATTATCAGTTACAATAGCAAGAACCTGTTCTTTTTTGAGTTCATAATCTTGCAGAACTATTTCCACTAAGGACTGGAGAAACTGGCTGCTGTTAGGAGCTTTAGTATCTTTTACTGCCAGTGTCTTAGTAACAATTTTTTGTTGTCACAAACATATCGAATGTTGATAATAAAATAGTTCACTCTGTGACGTGTGCAGGCATCCATTTCAAGAAACACAAAGCGTCTCTTGAGAGTCTTTTTAGATCTTCCTTTTGGTTAAGGGCTTCTTCAATCACTAACTTTCTTATACTTTCTCTTTCCAGAGAAACACCAAGTTTGTGAGCTCTTTTCTCCATTAAGAGCTGTGAAACCTGTTAGAACCCTCTTGTTAGGTTTTGTTTCACTTTGCTGGTCACATGACCTTTTTACCCTATTTAGTCTGGCTCCGCCCTTCTGGCTTTGCTGGACTTCATTGTATTATCTACTCTTAAGCTAGCCGGGTGCTTAGGTGCCTTAAGGGTATGCCACACTAAACAATATCGCTAACGGGATCGCTAAAAAACGTCACTATTTAGCGATCCCGTTAGCGATATTGTTCAGTGCGGCAGCTTCCAGCGACGAGCTTCCTGCTGTGATCTCGCTCGTCGCTGGAATCGTTCCGGACCCTATTTCATCGCTGGCGCTCCCGCTGGGTAAGTATCTAATCGCTGTGTGGCACCTTTTCTTAGCGATTTAGCGGTACTTTTGTACCACTAAAGTCGTTAAGAAGATCGCTAACGGCGATAGCGTCGTTAACTATATCGCTAAATGTGGCCGCATTTAGCGATATAGAAACAATCCCGCTAGCGATCTCATTAGTATGCAACGCTAACGAGATCGCTAGCGGGATAGCTTAGTGTGGCAGTACCTTTACTCTGTCAGTTTTGCTAGATCTTAGTATCTCTTAGTATTTGTTTTCTGTTTTATTTTCCCTGCTACACTTTCTGTTAGGAGGTGTCCACCTTTTCACCCAGTCCCTAGATCTTGTAGGGATTCCTTCCTCGCAACTATAGGTCTTCGTTCAGACTAGCTGAGGACTTTAGCGGGTCTGTTCGCAGGATCAGGTTCCCCGTTACATCGTAGGGATCCAGCTCAGTCCTATTGTAGGGACAGAATTCCCACCTTTCCTTAGTGCTTGTAGCAGATCATAACAGTAAGTCCAGCCAAAAGAAAAAGAAAAAAAAAATCTCTAAGGAAAGATTTTCTGTTTTCCATCATGGTGTCGGTTCAGGATTTGGTTCAGCGCCTGCAGGGACTTTCTCTGGAGGTGGCTGAGATAAAGCAACACGTGAGTAGTTGTTCTGGAGCACATTTCGTGGAGCCAAAGGTACGTTTGCCTGATTTATTTTTTGGTGAACAACAAGATTTTTTTTCTTTTAAAAATGCTTGCTTGTTGTATTTCCGTTTGAGACCCAGATCCTCTGGTGAGGAATCACAGCGCATAGGGTTCATAATGTCACTTTTGCGCAAAGAACCTCAGGATTGGGCCTTTTCTCTGCAGCCTAGTGATCCATGCTTTATATCAGTGGATAGTTTTTTTTCTGCTTTGGGGTTGTTATATGACGATCCGGATCGTGTTTCATCAGCTGAGACAGAATTGAGACGTTTGAGACAGGGATCAGGTAATGTGGAGAAATATTGTACTCACTTCAGAAGGTGGTCCACACAGGTGGGCTGGAACGATTCAGCTTTGAAAAGTTTATTTCTTGCAGGGTTAAGTGAAAGGGTTAAAGATTTGCTGATTGCTTATCCCATAACTGGTAACTTGCAAGAGGCTATGCAATTAGCCATACGGGTGGATAGGAGACTGCGTGCAAGGGTTAATGAGAGTAAATCTGCCTTGTCAGCTCCAAGTTTGGAGAAGGAATGTACTGACATTGCAGAGCCGATGGAAATTGGAGCAATGACACCTCACTCTCGGGAAAAAGAACGCAGATTTGCTAAGGGCTTGTGTTTCTACTGTGGTAAATCGGAGCATTTCATTAAGAACTGTGCGCTTCGAATGAATAAAGAGAGAAAAAAAAATGAGGTCAGTTTCGCCCGTATAGCTTGTTTAAACAATAAAGGTGTCTTTCTTTCTGCTACCACTGCTGTTGAGGAGGAATTAATGGAGTTTCGGGTATTTGTGGATTGTGGTTCAACTCTCAATGTGATTGATGGGAAATTTTTGGAAAAACTAAAATTAAAACCCAAACTTCTGTCTTCCCCTATTAATGTGGTGTCTGTGGATGGTTCTCACTTGAAAAATGTTACTCACCATATCTGTGAATTTCCTCTTACTATTAATGGTGTTCATCAAGAGAATTTGGATTTGGTGGTTTTGAATAATTTGCCCTCACCGGTGATTTTGGGGTTACCCTGGTTAAAATTGCACAATCCGGTACTGGATTGGTCTACCAATGAAATTAAGTCCTGGAGTCCTAAGTGTTATGACAAGTGTTGTAACGG
>JARQOD010004557.1:0-54039 GCA_033576555.1 Oophaga sylvatica
TACAGTAGATAACACAGGATCCACCATTCACAATAGGTGATGTCACAGCTCACCTCCTCCTCCTGTACAATGACTGATAACACCTCTATATACAGTAGATAACACAGGACCCACCATTCACAATAGGTGATGTCACAGCTCACCTCCTCCTCCTGTACAATGACTGATAACACCTCTATATACAGTAGATAACACAGGACCCACCATTCACTATAGGTGATGTCACAGCTCACCTCCTCCTCCTGTACAATGACTGATAACACCTCTATATACAGTAGATAACAGGCTCCACCATTCACAATAGGTGATGTCACAGCTCACCTCCTCCTCCTGTACAATGACTGATAACACCTCTATATACAGTAGATAACACAGGATCCACCATTCACAATAGGTGATGTCACAGCTCACCTCCTCCTCCTGTGCAATGACTGATAACACATCTATATACAGTAGATAACACAGGATCCACCATTCACAATAGGTGATGTCACAGCTCACCTCCTCCTCCTGTACAATGACTGATAAAACCTCTATATACAGTACAGTCATGGCCAAAAGTTTTGAGAATGACACAAATATTAATTTTTACAAAGTCTACTGCTTCACTTTTTCTAATGGCAATTTGCATATACTCCAGAATGTTATAAAGAGTGATCAGCTTAACAGCAATTACTTGTAAAGTCAATATTTGGCTAGAAAATGAACTTTATCCCCCAAAACACATTTCAACATCATTGCAGCCCTGCCTTAAAAGGACCAGCTAACCTCTTGTCAGTGATTGCTCCATTAACACAGGTGTGGGTGTTGATGAGGACATGGCTGGAGATCAATCTGTCATGATTAAGTAAGAATGACACCACTGGACACTTTAAAGGAGGCTGGTGCTTGGCATCATTGTTTCTCTTCTGTTAACCATGGTTATCTCTAAAGAAACACGTGCAGTCATCATTGCAATGCACAAAAATGCCTAACAGGGAAGAGTATCGCAGCTAGAAAGATTGCACCTCAGTCAACAATCTATCGCATCATCAAGAACTTCAAGAGAGAGGTTCCATTGTTGCCAAAAAGGCTTCAGGGCGCCCAAGAAAGACCAGCAAGCGCCAGGACCGTCTCTTAAAAGTGTTTCAGCTGCGGGATCGGGCTACCAGCAGTGCAGAGCTTGCTCAGGAATGGCAGCAGGCAGGTGTGAGTGCATCTGCACGCACTGTGAGCGGAGACTCTTGGAGCAAGGCCTGGTCTCAAGGAGGGCAGCAAAGAAGCCACTTCTCTCCAGAAAAAACATCATGGACAGACTGATATTCTGCAAAAGGTACAGGCAGTGGACTGCTGAGGACTGGGGTAAAGTTATTTTCTCTGATGAATCCCCTTTTCGATTGTTTTGGACATCAGGAAAACGCCTCATTCGGAGAAGACAAGGTGAGCGCTACCACCAGTCTTGTCTCATGCCAACTGTTAAGCATCCTGAAACCATTCATGTGTGGGGTTGCTTCTCAGCCAAGGGAATCGGCTCTCTCACAGTCTTGCCTAAAAACACAGCCATGAATAAAAGAATGGTACCAGAATGTCCTCCAAGAGCAACTTCTCCCAACCCTCCAAGAGCAGTTTGGCGATCAACAATGCCTTTTCCAGCATGATGGAGCACCTTGCCATAAAGCAAAGGTGATAACTAAATGGCTCAGGGAACAAAACATAGAGATTTTGGGTCCATGGCCTGGAAACTCCCCAGATCTTAATCCCATTGAGAACTTGTGGTCAATCATCAAGAGACGGGTGGACAAACAAAAACCTAAAAATTCTGACAAAATGAAAGCATTGATTGTGCAAGAATGGACTGCTATCAGTCAGGATTTGGTCCAGAAGTTGATTGAGAGCATGCTAGGGAGAATTGCAGAGGTCCTGAAGAAGAAGGGTCAACACTGCAAATATTGACTTGCTGCATTAACTCATTCTAACTGTCAATATAAGCTTTTGTTACTCATATGTTTACAATTATATTTCTGTCTGAGATAAAAACATCTGTCAAACACACATAAAAACCAGAGGTGCAGCAGATCATGTGAAAATATATATTTGTGTCATTCAAAACTTTTGGCCATGAACTGTAAATAAACAGGATCCACATTCACAATATGTAAATTCACAGCTCACCCCCTCCTCCTGTACAATGCTGATAACACCTTTAATACAGTAGATAACACAGGATCCACCATTCACAATAGGTGATGTCATCAGCTCACCCTCCTCCTCCTGTACAATGACTGATAACACCTCTATATATAGTAGATAACAGGATCCACCATTCACAATAGATGATGTCACAGCTCACCCTCCTCTTCCTGTACAATGACTGATAACACCTCTATATACAGTAGATAACACAGGATCCACCATTCACAATAGATGATATCACAGCTCACCTCCTCCTCCTGTACAATGACTGATAACACCTCTATATATAGTAGATAACAGGATCCACCATTCACAATAGCTGATGTCACAGCTCACCTCCTCTTCCTGTACAATGACTGATAACACCTCTATATACAGTAGATAACAGGATTCACCATTCACAATAGGTATGTCACAGCTCACCTCCCCCTCCTGTACAATGACTGATAACACCTCTATATACAGGAGATAACACATGATCTACCATTCACAATAGGTGATGTCACAGCTCACCTCCTCCTCCTACTTGCATTATATCTCTGCATATGTCACAGAGCATGCCTATAACACGCTCCCATAGAAGTAAACAGCTCACCTTCTGTCCTTTTGCTGTCTACGTCTATGTGGATGAAAAGAAGATCTCTAAACTAAACTCAGACCACAGAGCAAAACCCTGAGATAGTACAGACAGCGGGCGCCAAAGTAACTTCAATCCCGCAGACAAAATGAATTTCATCTAGAGCCAAGATTGGAATTAATTTTAGGTGTCTGAAGATGAAGAGAACCCAGAGGAGGAAGATAAATAACCAGAGGAGTAACTGGGACCCTCGAGGTCTCAGCGAGGTCTCACCTGATGGAAAGTAGAGCCAGATGTTGGAGGACATCGGGGCTCAGGACTGGAGTTACAGAAGAACCTGACGCCATCGTGTTCTACAAGAACTATTGATTCACAGCCTGGATGATTAAATGTCACAGGTAACGATGGAAAAAATAACAATTTACAAGAAGATGATGGCATCGACTACTGTGAAGGTGTCCAACTGTCAAACGAGAAACTCCTGGAATCTCCCTTTCCGTTTTTCACTTTCTTGTTTGCTCTCAGCATAAAACAGATGATTAGAAAAACGATAAATAAATTATTGCCGGCTTTGATTTATAGGATAAAAGTCGCTGCTCCGGTGGTGCGCCGTCCCGACCGAACCCTGAAACACAAATGATTAATAGAAGACACGGAATCAAAATTGCTGGGAGCTTCTGCCGCGCTCAGGTGAACATAAATCAGCTTCTTTCTTCCAATTTAATTTCAGACGTCGGTAAGAGTAATGTTCGGAGCTCGGTGTCGGCAAGATTTTCCACGTCAGATTATCCCTTTTGATTCACAGCTTGGGTGATTACCTGTCACAGGTTACGACGGCAAAAATAAACTCAAGGGCCAATAAAGATCTTAATTATGTTTTTCTGCCGGTGGAAGTAAATCATATCGTAAGGGAATGTCTGATGCTCATGTTTATGGTGGTTGGAGATAGGAAATGTGACCTGCAGCTATTGAGAAAACCTTCACGGAAATTTCTGTTTCGTTTAATGTTTGAAAAATTTTGGCAAAACTGTTTCTTAGTTGGGAATTTAGGAGGAAAAGGCCTGAGGTGGCCCAAGGTGTCTTTCCATATTCCCTGATGCAGATCTGCTAGGCAATACAATACGTATGTCCCTCACATATGGTTAGCCAACATTCATAAGTCATAGAAAAGTTAAGAGATAACCCCAAGAGAGCTGTTCTGGTGGTAGTGTCAAGATGAGCAAATATCCTCTGCTAGTCATTCATCTAGGAGAACGTGGGACCTCTTCTGGTCTTCAGCGATTCTTTGTGATTTCTATATGGTGATGAGATAGATCTGTGGGAATGTTGGCCTTTAAGGACAGGATAATTAAATGGAGGTGCAGGTATGCTCTTACCCTCCATTCCACCTCATTCCACTGGACCCATTCTTCTCTCAGGTGTCATCCTAGTTGCATAAATTTTTTCCCTCATCCCTCATTTTTCACTGATGCAGGCACAAACTATTGGGACTTGTTTTTTATATATTGACTCAAAAAATGGATCAGTTAAAAATGTATAAACCTGGATACAGTAAAGATGTATATTTTTGTACCGTGTTAGCCAGTAGATAGAAAAATATTTGGAGTTGAGAGTCCTCAGTGGTTGATACCTTTTAATGGCTAACTGAAAAGATGGTAACAAATTGCAGCTTTCGAGACTACGCAGGTCTCTTCATCAGGCATAGACTAATACAACATCTGAAGAATCACATATTTATACACCACACAGCACAGAAAAAATGCAATAGATAAGACAAGTGACGTGAAGCAGAATAGTCATTATGGCAGAGGGATGAGCATAAATATTGGAACAGTTCATAGATAAGGAGTGTGAAAGTTTTATTGCCCTCTCATTGGGGTCTGGTAATGTTTTGTGATGTTCTCACAGGGTCTTTGGAGTAAATTCCTTAATTGATGTAAAACGTCATAAATCCGTGTGACAGGTTCATTCCAGCATTAAGAGTGTCAAAGGTCACCATCAATTTGTATTCGCAAACTCTTCTGTGTCTCTGAGATGTGAAACTACCTTTCAGTACAAGTAATTTCAGATCCAACATGCTATGACCAGGGGAACTAAAATGTTTTGCCACAGGTAGATCCATTCTTTTTTCTTTTATGTGTGGCGATGAGAATTCATCCTTGTTCTCAGTTTTTGCCCGGTCTCTCCCACATACAGACCCCAGTTGGACATTTAGTACATATAATTAGGTACACCATGTGGGTACCTAGGGGTCTGTATGTGGGAGAGGCCGGGCAAAAACTGAGAACAAGGATGAATTCTCATTGCCACACAATAAGAGAAAAAAGAATGGATCTACCTGTGGCAAAACATTTTAGTTCCCCTGGTCATAGCATGTTAGATATGAAATTACTTGTACTGAAAGGTAGTTTCACATCTCAGAGACACAGAAGAGTTTGCGAATACAAATTGATGGTGACCTTTGACACTCTTAATGCTGGAATGAACCTGTCACACGGATTTATGACGTTTTACATCAATTAAGGAATTTACTCCAAAGACCCTGTGAGAACATCACAAAACATTACCAGACCCCAATCAGAGGGCAATAAAACTTTCACACTCCTTATCTATGAACTTTTCCAATATTTATGTTCATCCCTCTGCCATAATGACTATTCTGCTTCACGTCACTTGTCTTATCTATTGCATTATTTCTGTGCTGTGTGGTGTATAAATATGTGATTCTTCAGATTTTGTATTAGTCTTTGCCTGATGAAGAGACCTGAGTAGTCTCCAGAGCTGCAATTTGTTACCATCTTTTCAGTTAGCCATTAAAAGGTATCAACCACTGAGGACTCTCAACTCCAAATATTTTTTTAAACCTGGATAGACACTGAAGGTACAAAGTCTGTCATCAGTGCATCAACCATTTTACATGGACCTTATTGACCAAGTCTGATCCGCAAAACTGATGAAAACAGGATCTGCTCCGAGTCTCCACAGAAGAAGACACGGACCCATTTTTAAAACTGATGTGTATAGGGATCAATCAAATTCCATTGGTCAGTGTACTGTCTGAAAAAAAATGGACAACACTAGGACGTGTTATAGAGATGTAGCCAAAGAGCTGAGGACTTTGAAGTGAAGCAAGAAACCTCATGGTCATGTTCTTGGAAGCCATATGTAACTTTTCAACACTTGTGACATTGAGCTTTGCTCTTCTGCCATAGGTATAACAGCTGCCATAAAGCGATGAATGAGGCGCAATGCCTGACTAAGCCCCACTGTAGAAAATTCCATAAACAGGTATCAAAAGAGGAGGCATGTCCTGAGAAAACTTTCCATTACCATTACTCCACTTCTGTCCACAAGAAAGAAAGGTGACATCTATCTACAAGGATCAGAAGAATGAGGATGGGCCAAGGATAAATTTCCCACATAAATTTTTCATGTCCACCAGCCTAATTGGAATGGGTCCGTCCATCAAGAGGTATCAGAGGAGCCAGCGTGCACCAAGAAAAACTTCCCTCACTATTACTGAACCTCCACCAACTTTGCAGAAATGTCTCATCCATTCCCAGATATGAAAGGAGGCAGAATGCACCAAGATACATTTCACCTCTATCAGTCTGTAAAGTTTTTTGCTGCTCAGTGATACAATTTTAACCTCTTGTCTTCCTGGAGTCACTTTTCTGTTCCCCTTAGAGAACATCGGCACCAGCAGTTGTCTTCTGCTGTTATAGCTCATGCATGCTGAGGAATGATGAGTTGTCCGTTCAGACATGTCTGTTAGACATCAACTTTGTATTCGATGGTGGTTTTCTTGACAGTGCACATCAGAATGATTCTTCACATCCTGAGATTTGTTTCTATGACGTGTTGTTTATGTTGACTTTCAGTGGATGATCCTCTTTCAATGAATGATTTTCCTCTTTCACACACAATTCTCGGTACACTATCAATACCTGCCTGAGAACATCCATCAAAGCTGGCAGTTTTACAAATCTTGGCCTCAGCTAGTTTAGCAATGATCATCAGATCTTGTTTGAAAGTCCCAACATACTAAATTTTTCCTTTCCAATAGGAATCTGATACACAGAAAACTGAACACTTGATTTTATTCTGCTTTATGATGTCATGCAATCTAATTTCCATGTTTCCAAACAGGGAAGCTTCAATTGTGTAAGGGAAGAAGTCTCTAAGAAAGTGGCCATTTCGTTTTTAACCAGAGTTGGGTTTTCAGAAGATCACATGGAGCATCTGCACTGGGTAAACCTAGGAGGCCTCCACCAGCCTTCCTCCCTGTTGACCATCTGATGACCTTATGGCAGTGGTTCTCAACCTTTCTAATGCCGTGACCCCACAATACAGTTCCTCATGTTGCGGTGACCCCCAAACCAAAAAATAATTACAGTCCTCCATACAATATTATGGGCACCACATAGTCCTCCATACAGTATTATGGGCCAAATATAATGCTCCATAAAGAATACTGGTCCCCATATAATGCTCCATACAAAATATGGAGCTCTCCTCTGCACTGTGCTGCGTTCTGCACTGTTACGGCTCAGGAAAGGGCACTGTGGAAAGACTCCCCATTATCATCATCATTGCCTCCCCATCATCATAATCGCCTCCCCATCATCATTGCCTCCCCATCATCATTATCATTGCTTCCCCATCATCATCATCATTGTCTGCCCATCATCATTGTCTCCCCATCATCATCATTGCCTGCCCATCATCATTGGCTCCCCATCATCATCGCCTCCCCATCATCATCATTGCCTGCCCATCATCATTGGCTCCCCATCATCATCATTGCCTTCCCATCATCATTGGCTCCCCATCATTATCATAATTGCTTGCCCATCATCATTGGCTCCCCATCATCATCGCCTCCCTATCATCATTGCCTCCCCATCATCATTATCATTGCTTCCCCATCATCATCATCATTGTCTGCCCATCATCATTGTCTCCCCATCATCATCATTGCCTGCCCATCATCATTGGCTCCCCATCATCATCGCCTCCCCATCATCATCATTGCCTGCCCATCATCATTGCCTGCCCATCATCATTGGCTCTCCATCATCATCATTGCCTTCCCATCATCATTGGCTCCCCATCATTATCATAATTGCTTGCCCATCATCATTGGCTCCCCATCATCATCGCCTCCCCATCATCATTGCCTCCCCATCATCATTATCATTGCTTCCCCATCATCATCATCATTGTCTGCCCATCATCATTGTCTCCCCATCATCATCATTGCCTGCCCATCATCATTGGCTCCCCATCATCATCGCCTCCCCATCATCATCATTGCCTGCCCATCATCATTGCCTGCCCATCATCATTGGCTCCCCATCATCATCATTGCCTTCCCATCATCATTGGCTCCCCATCATTATCATAATTGCTTGCCCATCATCATTGGCTCCCCATCATCATCGCCTCCCCATCATCATTGCCTCCCCATCATCATTATCATTGCTTCCCCATCATCATCATCATTGTCTGCCCATCATCATTGTCTCCCCATCATCATCATTGCCTGCCCATCATCATTGGCTCCCCATCATCATTGGCTCCCCATCATCATCATTGCCTGCCCATCATCATTGGCTCCCCATCATCATCGCCTCCCCATCATCATCATTGCCTGCCCATCATCATTGGCTCCCCATCAACATCATTGCCTTCCTATCATCATTGGCTCCCCATCATTATCATAATTGCTTGCCCATCATCATTGCCTCCCCATCATCATTATCATTGCTTCCCCATCATCATCATCATTGTCTGCCCATCATCATTGTCTCCCATCATCATCATTGATGCCATCATCATTGGCTCCCCATCATCATTGGCTCCCCATCATCATCATTGCCTGCCCATCATCATTGGCTCCCCATCATCATCATTGCCTGCCCATCATCATTGGCTCCCCATCATCATGATCATTGCCTGCTCATCATCATTGGCTCCCCATCATCATCATTGCCTCCCCATCATCATCATCATCATTGCCTGCCCATCATCATCATCATCATTGCCTGCCCATCATCATTGCCTCCCCATCATCATCATTATTGTCTGCCCATCACCATTGGCTCCCCATCATCATCATTGTCTCCCCATCAATATCATTATTGCCTGCCCATCATCATTGCCTCCCCATCATCATCATCTTTGCCTGCCACTCATCATTGTCTCCCCATCATCATCATTATTGCCTGCCCATCATCATTGGCTCCCCATCATCATCATTGCCTCCCCATCATCATCATCATCATTGCCTGCCCATCATCATTGCCTCCCCATCATCATCATCTTTGCCTGTCCATCATCATTGCCTCCTCATCATCATCATCATCTTTGCCTGCCCATCATCATTGGCTCCCCATCATCATCGCCTCCCCATCATCATCATCATCATCATTGCCTGCCCATCATCATCGCCTCCCCATCATCATCATCTTTGCCTGCCCATCATCATTGGCTCCCCATCATCATCGTTGCCTCCTCACCACCATCACTGCCTCCCCTATCACCATCACACATACAGCACCACACACAGACAGCACCGCAGCACTCTCTCACATACACACACGCAGGCAGACACACACACACACACTGATACACACAGACACATACACCTCACATCTCACCTGTCCGGCGCCCGCGCTCTCTGCTACAGCCGGCCGCTGAATGATGATGTCATCCAGCGGCGCTGCTGTGACAGGAAGCGCGGGTGCCCTGCAGGCGCCCCCTGGAGCCCGGAGCTATGGAGGCACGGGGAGAGGTAAGTATTGCGCCGCCTGCTCAGGCCGGGTCCCCCCTCTCCCCGCACAGTGGACTCACCGACCCGCCGCTCAGCTCCGGAGGGTCCCGGGCCGCTGCACTGTGACTCCGTGGGAGGAGGAATTGCTGCTGCTGCCACGCCGCCCCACACACGTGCTGCATGGGGCGGACCGCCCCACACACGTGCTGCCTGGGGCGGACCGCCCCCCGCCCGCCCTACGCCCGCGCCCTACGCCCGCCCACGCTACGCCCCTGCTACGCCCCTGCTACGCCACTGGGCTAAAGCCATCGGAAATATGTATTTTCCGATAGCTTTAAGCCAGTGGTCCCCAACCTTTTTTGCACCAGGGACCGGCTTCAAGAAAGACCATTCTTCCAGGGCCCGGCAGGGCGGGGATGGAGGTGTGGCAGGGGTGGGGCTTTGGTCATAAGGGGACGGGGCTATGGACGGGGTTGTAGTTTAGTAGTAGTGCATACTTATCATTTAATTATAACATTTATAATGTGAACGTGACTCCCTTGTATACAAGGCTCCGCTCCCACTCTTGTATGCATGGCTCCGCTCCCACCCTTGTTTATATGGCTCCGCTCCCACCCTCCCATCCTGTATACATGGCTCCGCTACCAACCTCCCATCCTGTATACATGGCTCCGCTCCCAACCTCCCATCCTGTATACATGGCTCTGCTCCCACCCTCCCATCCTTGTATATATGGCTCCGCTCCCACCCTCCCATCCTTGTATATATGGCTCCGCTCCACCCTCCCATCCTTGTATATATGGCTCCGCTCCCACCCTCCCATCCTTGTATATATGGCTCCGCTCCCATCCTCCCATCCTGTATACATGGCTCCGCTCCCCCTCCCATCCTGTATACATGGCTCCGCTCCCCCTCCCATCCTGCATATATGGCTCCGCTCCCATCCTCCCATCCTGTATACATGGCTCTGCTCCCATCCTCCCATCCTGTATATATGGCTCCACTCCTCCTCCCATCCTGTATGCATGGCTCCGCTCCCCCTCCCATCCTGTATACATGGCTCCGCTCCCATCCTCCCATCCTGTATATATGGCTCCGCTCCCCCTCCCATCCTGTATACATGGCTCCACTCCCCCTCCCATCCTGTATACATGGCTCCGCTCCACCCTCCCATCCTGTATATTTGGCTCCGCTCCCCCTCCCATCCTGTATACATGGCTCCGCTCCCCCTCCCATCCTGTATACATGGCTCCGCTCCCATCCTCCCATCCTGTATATATGGCTCCGCTCCCCCTCCCATCCTGTATATATGGCTCCGCTCCCCCTCCCATCCTCTATACATGGCTCCGCTCCCCCTCCCATCCTGTATACATGGCTCCGCTCCCATCATCCCATCCTGTATATATGGCTCCGCTCCCATCCTCCATCCTGTATGCATGGCTCCGCTCCCCCTCCCATCCTGTATATATGGCTCCGCTCCCCCTCCCATCCTGTATATATGGCTCCGCTCCCATCCTGTATATATGGCTCCGCTCCCATCCTCCCATCCTGTATGCATGGCTCCGCTCCCCCTCCCATCCTGTATATATGGCTCCGCTCCCCCTCCCATCCTGTATATATGGCTCCGCTCCTATCCTCCCATCCTGTATACATGGCTCCGCTCCCCCTCCCATCCTGTATGAGTCGCACTTAGTACCAGGGCAATGGGGTACTCGGCACCGAGCCCATGAAAGTCTATGGGATTTGTCACTGGCAGCAGGACTCGGTCCGTGGCCCTGGGCGCTCATACAATGGGGGATATTTACAGGGGATTATTAGGATAGGTAGTTCGTGACGCCACCTGTGGTATCTGGTTAATTGGACCAGCGCTGCTGTAAGGGTCTTCTCAGGGGATAAAAAAAAAGAAAAAAAGGAAAGAAAAAAAGAAGGAAGCCAGCGCAGCACGTAATTAGCATGGAATAATTTAAGTGCATCTGCACATAATTCTAACTGTTTTTTAAAATTGAGACATTTAGCAAATAATTGATCAATTCTTTGAGCTACCCCGCCACGACAAGGCATTCTCATATGGGGCAGTACCTACTCTAAGTTTATCATATCACTGTGCCATAGCGGCCTCCTGAATAATTAAAAGCATAACTGCAAAAAACTGTAAAGCAGGACTGCATACACTGCAAGCGGTACCTTAAGCATAACTGAATCACCCCCGGGTGCCAGTCAGACAGATGCAGGTAAAAGGCCGACCAGGTCCAAGAATGGACATGTCAGATCTGACCTCCACATCCGCCAAACCAGCAACCACAGATAAAGAGTGAGACAGGCACAGGCACAGGTGCACAATTATATATAGCCTGGGGCAGGGCAGGGCTGCTGTATATGTGTATAGCAGCCTAAGTCAATTATAAGAAAGAAAAAAAACAGATAAAATAGCATGCATAACACAGCGCGCACGGCAACCAGTGGTGGTTAGCCACTTACCAATACAAGGAAAAAAAAAGGGGAAGGAAGCCAGCGCAGCACGTAATTAGCATGGAATAATTTAAGTGCATCTGCACATAATTCTAACTGTTTTTTAAAATTGAGACATTTAGCAAATAATTGATCAATTCTTTGAGCTACCCCGCCACGACAAGGCATTCTCATATGGGGCAGTACCTACTCTAAGTTTATCATATCACTGTGCCATAGCGGCCTCCTGAATAATTAAAAGCATAACTGCAAAAAACTGTAAAGCAGGACTGCATACACTGCAAGCGGTACCTTAAGCATAACTGAATCACCCCCGGGTGCCAGTCAGACAGATGCAGGTAAAAGGCCGACCAGGTCCAAGAATGGACATGTCAGATCTGACCTCCACATCCGCCAAACCAGCAACCACAGATAAAGAGTGAGACAGGCACAGGCACAGGTGCACAATTATATATAGCCTGGGGCAGGGCAGGGCTGCTGTATATGTGTATAGCAGCCTAAGTCAATTATAAGAAAGAAAAAAAAACAGATAAAATAGCATGCATAACACAGCGCGCACGGCAACCAGTGGTGGTTAGCCACTTACCAATACAAGGAAAAAAAAAGAAGGAAGCCAGCGCAGCACGTAATTAGCATGGAATAATTTAAGTGCATCTGCACATAATTCTAACTGTTTTTTAAAATTGAGACATTTAGCAAATGTCTGTTAAAAAACAGTTAGAATTATGTGCAGATGCACTTAAATTATTCCATGCTAATTACGTGCTGCGCTGGCTTCCTTCTTTTTTTTTCCTTGTATTGGTAAGTGGCTAACCACCACTGGTTGCCGTGCGCGCTGTGTTATGCATGCTATTTTATCTGTTTTTTTTTTTCTTTCTTATAATTGACTTAGGCTGCTATACACATATACAGCAGCCCTGCCCTGCCCCAGGCTATATATAATTGTGCACCTGTGCCTGTGCCTGTCTCACTCTTTATCTGTGGTTGCTGGTTTGGCGGATGTGGAGGTCAGATCTGACATGTCCATTCTTGGACCTGGTCGGCCTTTTACCTGCATCTGTCTGACTGGCACCCGGGGGTGATTCAGTTATGCTTAAGGTACCGCTTGCAGTGTATGCAGTCCTGCTTTACAGTTTTTTGCAGTTATGCTTTTAATTATTCAGGAGGCCGCTATGGCACAGTGATATGATAAACTTAGAGTAGGTACTGCCCCATATGAGAATGCCTTGTCGTGGCGGGGTAGCTCAAAGAATTGATCAATTATTTGCTAAATGTCTCAATTTTAAAAAACAGTTAGAATTATGTGCAGATGCACTTAAATTATTCCATGCTAATTACGTGCTGCGCTGGCTTCCTTCTTTTTTTTTTTTCCTTCTCAGGGGATGTTATGGGGCAGCTGGGTGGTAAGTCTCCCACAGGTGAGACTGGTCCCTGGAAGTCTATGGTGATGATGCAGGGTGTAGATAATAATTCAGTCGCACACAATGCAGCTTCTTTTCATACCTTTTACTGGTAGATGGTTCAAGCAGATCCCGGGAGCTGGTCGGGGTGGAGAGTGCACATTCGGGTAACAGCTGAGCAGGTTAGAGGCCTCCTTTACTCCAACTTGTATGTGAGTCCAACTTGCCTGAAGCGAAGTTAACTCTAAATCTCCAGCGTTCTCAATAGCTGTACTGCCCGGCCAACATTGTAGTGGAGCCTTCTAAGTGATGAAACTAAGTCCTTACTTTTGCAGCGTCCTTCTCAAAGTCCCTGTTCCACCTGACTCCGGTTACGTATTGACACTTAGGGCTGCTCTCTGCGACCTGTAGTCCAGATGCCTCCGGTTTTCTTGTTACTAAGCTTGAAACTGTAGCAACGCTTCGGACCCCGGTGTCCGGCAATTTAGTGCAGGTAATCCAATACCTGTTGCACTTCTCTATCTTCTCCACTGTGCCCTTCGCCCTGCTTCCCGCTCTTAACATAAGCACTTGTGGCAGTTGTGGAAAATGTCAGCTTCCTCCAGAGCTCGCTGCACAGCTCTCAGTTTCCTCCAAAGTCCAGACTGGACCGAGACTGAATGGCTGCTCTGTCCTTTAGACAGAAGCTAACAGACTGAAGTTCCACTGAACACTACTTCCTCAAGATCTGATCTTCTAATCTCAGACAGGAAACTATCTGGGGATGACTCACTCCTGAGCCACCCGTAGCTTAACTAACTGACTGCCACATGTCACTCCCCCCTATATCTCAGATGGGTGTGTCTGAAAGTGTGAGTGACAGTGAATGAATATCAAGCGTTGCTGTTACCTTCCTGTGCACTCTCCTGGACTTTATGTGTGCCTGCGTAGCTGGGCCACACATGTATATATGGCTCCGCTCCCCCTCCCATCCTGTATATATGGCTCCGCTCCCATCCTCCCATCCTGTATATATGGCTCCGCTCCCCCTCCCATCCTGTACACAAGGCTCCGCTCCCCTCCCATCCTGTATACATGGCTCTGCTCCCCCGTCCCATCCTGTATACATGGCTCTGCTCCCATCCTGTATACATGGCTCCGCTCCCCCTCCCATTCTGTATACATGGCTCCGCTCCCATCCTCCCATCCTGTATATATGGCTCCGCTCTCCCTCCCATCCTGTATATATGGCTCCGCTCCCCCTCCCATCCTGTATACATGGCTCCGCTCCCCCTCCCATCCTGTATACATGGCTCCGCTCCCCCTCCCATCCTGTATATATGGCTCCTCCATCCTCCCATCCTGTATATATGCTCCGCTCCCCTCCCATCCTGTAATATGGCTCCGCTCCCCTCCCATCCTGTATATATGGCTCCGCTCCATCCTCCCATCCTGTATAATGGCTCCGCTCCCCCTCCCATCCTGTAACATGGCTCCGCTCCCTCCCATCCTGTATATATGGCTCCGCTCCCCTCCATCCTGTTACATGGCTCGCTCCCCTCCATCCTGTATATATGGCTCCGCTCCCCCTCCCATCCTGTATACATGGCTCCGCTCCCCTCCCATCCTGTATATATGGCTCCGCTCCCCTCCCATCCTGTATACATGGCTCTGCTCCCCCGTCCCCTCCCCCCATCATACTTACCCTCCTCGCTCCGTCGCTGCAGGTCCCTGCATCCCTGTCGGCCGCGTCAGCTTCCTCCTGTGCGCAGCGGTGACGTAATACCGCTCATTAAGGGCATGAATATGGACGCCACGCCTATGGGAGTGGCGTCACGTCCATATTCATTACCTTAATGAGCGGTACTACGTCACCGCACTGCCAGGAGGAAGCTGCCGCGGCCGACAGGGACGCAGCGACGGAAGGTAAGTATCGATGTTTAATGAAGCCGGCGGCTGCAGCTGTCACTACAGTGCTGCAGCCGCCGGCTCCATGTATGTACAGCGTTCTGTGCCGTGGCTCCGCGGCCCGGCAGCAGAAGTGCTACGGCCCGGTAATGGGCCGCGGACCGGCGGTTGGGGACCCCTGCTTTAAGCGACCCCTGTGTTTTGGTCGTTCGACCCCCGCCGGGGTCGCGACCCACAGGTTGAGAACCGCGCCTTATGGAGTAATAAAGAGTTGGAGACATGGCCACCCAAAAATAAAGTTTGTTTTACTGAAATTTAAGGGAAACATCATCCCGTATTTCTTTATAACTCCCGTAAACTTCAGTGGAACGGGCAACAATCATAAATGACCACCTCCAATAGGGTGTTAGACAGAATCTGGATCCCATAGGTTGGTTTTCAAACTTACCCAAAGAAAGAGAAAACTTCCAGAACTGACCAATCTAGCATCCATTCAGACAGGAACCCTATTCTAGGTATTGATCGAGGTCCCGAGTGGTCGGACTCTCACTAAGCTAAGGGTCTAAAGATTTGAATGACCCTTTATTAGAACACGCAACTTATGGATTTGTTTTTGAAAGAACGCACCCATGTTCTTTTATATTGGGCAACCCCCTTTGATACACAGCAAGAAAAGCAAACTGCAGGAAATCCCCTGTAATACTTTAATGTACAGAACAAAGCTTATTGGAAAGCTGTCTTGGCGGCACTTGGAGATAAGGAGGATTGAGGAGATAAGACGACATCTTTTCACTGTACTCTTCCATCTGATCTCAAGCAAAACGCGGGATACAGATCTAGATTTCTCCAGGGAATAATGTCAAACTTCCGGAAAGTTCTCAAAATCACGGTTGAAACTTTTTGAGCGCAGCTCCACTACACTTTGTATAATATTTTATTCCAGATCAGATCTCTTTCATTTTTGCAATTATTTTCATATCCAACGTTGATAAGAATATCTGAATGTACAATTATCCGGCTATGACATGTTTAACTATTCATGTCTTTGCCCCACATTACAGATGATTTTTACAAAAAGTGGAAAAAAAATCCTCAGTCCAAAAATATATAGAAAAGTAATAAAAAAGGAACTAATGTAAACGTGAGAATATAAAAAATACCTCTGCTGCACGCACCATTCCTGCGGACTTGGAATGTTGGGAAGCAGTTGCCATCAGAGGCGCAGATAGGACCCCAGATATCGGATGCCATAGAGGTGCTATGACAGGGTCGGGACAAGGTATTTTGGTGCGCTAGGAAGGTGAGAACAATGGCGCCTCCTCTACCCCAGAAAAGGAATGAATAAGACGGTAAGGTAAAAGACCCCTAACGCAGCAAGGTCAAGTAACAAGCTCTGATGACCAATTCTCATAATATTGCTGAAATTTACCTGCAAAAGTACAAATTGGTGTACTTAAGGGGTGAGGCTTAAAATGGGGTGCAACATCAAGGTTATACTGTATATCGAAACCACTCATTGTTTGGAGACTGTTCACACAATACCAGGCACAAATAACTTCCTCTCTGACATCCTTTCTTTTTTAATGTCAAAACCTAGGATATCCATGAAAACTATTGCAACTTAATTATAATGGGTGATGTTTGGTTTCCATTAAAGTGTCCAGAATTTGACAGATACCGTAATGGAAGCCAAATGGAACCAACTATACTTAAAGGGATATGTCTGATAGTGTTAACATCTATAAAGTGACAAATAAAGCTTGTGAAAAAACTTCCTCAAGTTCATGTGTGAATCTTACCTAAGCTTATCGTGTGTGATAATATCTGTGGAAACACTCTAGCTAAGCCTATATCTTCTCTCTGATACAGAGAGCTGATATCGAACACTGATCATTATAATACCTGCAGCAATTAGTACCCAGCTTTCCATAAATGCTGAATGTAATTACATCACCAGAATCGACATCTGTAAGTCAGTACATTATCAGAGCCATCATCTGTACAGGAAAATATCTCTAGAAGCAACATTACTGATAAATACAGCACCAGAACCACCATCAGTACATAAATAGGATGCCAGAACCATAATCAGTACAGGAATACATCACCAGAACCATCATCATTACATCAATACATCACCAGACTCATCATCAGTATATCCAAACTACCAGCAGTGCATGCATATAGCATCAGCAGGGCCGCCATCAGGGCATTACAGCCCTGACTGGCGTATGGGGCACGATCAGCAGAGGGGGCCCGCACCAGGCCCCGTCACTTCTACCATCGGGCCCCACTGCCCGCCCCCAGCGGCAGGATTCTGCAGATCAAGTAACTGAACCTGCGTCCAGGACACAGGTTCAGTTACTCTATTACCGTGGGGATACGCACGGTAATAGTTAACGCTGCCAGCCAATTGGAGGCTGGCAGCTGACATCAGCGCGCACGTCGCCGGCGTCTGATGTCATTGTCAGTCGCCGGCGAGTGCGAGCTTTCTCTGGGTACAGATCGCTCGCCGCTGGAGCATGGCAAGGTAAGGAGAAAGTTTTTTTTTTTTTTTTTTTCATTAACATTGAAAGTGGCAAAGCCGGGCCGGCAAGATGGAGACAGGGCAGGATTGAAAAGGGGCAGGAATCATGATGGAGACGGGGCAGGATGAAGACACTGGGGGCAGGATGGAGAAGGGGCAGGAATCATGATGGAGACGGGGCAGGATGGAGAAGGGGCAGGAATCATGATGGAGACAGGGCAGGATGGAGACACTGGGGGCAGGATGGAGAAGGGGCAGGAATCATGATGGAGACAGGGCAGGATGGAGACACTGGGGGCAGGATGGAGAAGAGGCAGGAATCATGATGGAGACAGGGCAGGATGGAGACACTGGGGGCAGGATGGAGAAGGGGCAGGAATCATGATGGAGACAGGGCAGGATGAAGACACTGGGGCAGGATGGAGAAGGGGCAGGAATCATGATGGAGACAGGGCAGGATGGAGACACTGGGGGCAGGATGGAGAAGGGGCAGGAATCATGATGGAGACGGGGCAGGATGAAGACACTGGGGGCAGGATGGAGAAGGGGCAGGAATCATGATGGAGACAGGGCAGGATGGAGACACTGGGGGCAGGATGGAGAAGGGGCAGGAATCATGATGGAGACAGGGCAGGATGGAGACACTGGGGGCAGGATGGAGAAGGGGCAGGAATCATGATGGAGACAGGGCAGGATGGAGACACTGGGGGCAGGATGGAGAAGGGGCAGGAATCATGATGGAGACAGGGCAGGATGGAGACACTGGGGGCAGGATGGAGAAGGGGCAGGAATCATGATGGAGACAGGGCAGGATGGAGACACTGGGGGCAGGATGGAGAAGGGGCAGGAATCATGATGGAGACAGGGCAGGATGGAGACACTGGGGGCAGGATGGAGAAGGGGCAGGAATCATGATGGAGACAGGGCAGGATGGAGAAGGGGCAGGAATCAGGATGGAGACGGGGCAGGATGAAGACACTGGGGGCAGTATGGAGAAGGGGCAGGAATCAGGATGGAGACGGGGCAGGATTGAGACACTGGGGCAGGAATCAAAATAGAGAAGGGGCAGGATGGAGACACTGGGGGCAGGATGGAGAAGGGGATACGCACGGTAATAGTTAACGCTGCCAGCCAATTGGAGGCTGGCAGCTGACGTCAGCGCGCACGTCGCCGGCGTCTGATGTCATTGTCAGTCGCCGGCGAGTGCGAGCTTTCTCTGGGTACAGATCGCTCGCCGCTGGAGCACGGCAAGGTAAGGAGAAAGTTTTTTTTTTTTTTTTTCATTAACATTGAAAGTGACAAAGCCGGGCCCGGCAAGATGGAGACGGGGCAGGATTGAAAAGGGGCAGGAATCATGATGGAGACGGGGCAGGATGAAGACACTGGGGGCAGGATGGAGAAGGGGCAGGAATCATGATGGAGACGGGGCAGGATGAAGACACTGGGGGCAGGATGGAGAAGGGGCAGGAATCATGATGGAGACAGGGCAGGATGGAGACACTGGGGGCAGGATGGAGAAGGGGCAGGAATCATGATGGAGACGGGGCAGGATGAAGACACTGGGGGCAGGATGGAGAAGGGGCAGGAATCATGATGGAGACAGGGCAGGATGGAGACACTGGGGGCAGGATGGAGAAGGGGCAGGAATCATGATGGAGACAGGGCAGGATGGAGACACTGGGGGCAGGATGGAGAGAGGGGCAGGAATCATGATGGAGACAGGGCAGGATGGAGAACACTGGGGCAGGATGGGAGAAGGGGCAGGAATCATGATGGAGACAGGGCAGGATGGAGACACTGGGGGCAGGATGGAGAAGGGGCAGGAATCATGATGGAGACAGGGCAGGATGGAGACACTGGGGGCAGGATGGAGAAGGGGCAGGAATCATGATGGAGACAGGGCAGGATGGAGACACTGGGGCAGGATGGAGAAGGGGCAGGAATCATGATGGAGACAGGGCAGGATGGAGAAGGGGCAGGAATCAGGATGGAGACGGGGCAGGATGAAGACACTGGGGGCAGTATGGAGAAGGGGCAGGAATCAGGATGGAGACGGGGCAGGATTGAGACACTGGGGCAGGAATCAAAATGAGAAGGGGCAGGATGGAGACACTGGGGGCAGGATGGAGAAGGGGCAGGAATCATGATGGAGACAGGGCAGGATGAGACACTGAAGGCAGGATGGAGAAGGGGCAGGAATCAGGATGGAGACGGGGCAGGATGAAGACACTGGGGGCAGTATGGAGAAGGGGCAGGAATCAGGATGGAGACGGGGCAGGATTGAGACACTGGGCGGAGGAATCAAAATAGAGAAGGGGCAGGATGGAGACACTGGGGGCAGGATGGAGAAGGGGATACGCACGGTAATAGTTAACGCTGCCAGCCAATTGGAGGCTGGCAGCTGACGTCAGCGGCGCACGTCGCCGGCGTCTGATGTCATTGTCAGTCGCCGGCGAGTGCGAGCTTTCTCTGGGTACAGATCGCTCGCCGCTGGAGCACGGCAAGGTAAGGAGAAAGTTTTTTTTTTTTTTTTCATTAACATTGAAAGTGGCAAAGCCGGGCCTGGCAAGATGGAGACGGGGCAGGATTGAAAAGGGGCAGGAATCATGATGGAGACGGGGCAGGATGAAGACACTGGGGGCAGGATGGAGAAGGGGCAGGAATCAGATGGAGACGGGGCAGGATGAAGACACTGGGGCAGGATGGAGAAGGGGCAGGAATCATGATGGAGACAGGGCAGGATGGAGACACTGGGGCAGGATGGAGAAGGGGCAGGAATCATGATGGAGACAGGGCAGGATGGAGACACTGGGGGCAGGATGGAGAAGAGGCAGGAATCATGATGGAGACAGGGCAGGATGGAGACACTGGGGGCAGGATGGGGAAGGGGCAGGAATCATGATGGAGACAGGGCAGGATGAGACACTGGGGGCAGGATGGAGAAGGGGCAGGAATGATGGAGGGGCAGGATGACACGGGGCAGATGGAGGGGCAGGATCATGATGGAGACAGGGCAGATGAGACACTGGGGCAGAGAGAAGGGGCAGGAATCATGATGGAGACAGGGCAGGATGAGACACTGGGGCAGGATGGAGAAGGGGCAGGAATCATGATGGAGACAGGGCAGGATGGAGACACTGGGGGCAGGATGGAGAAGGGCAGGAATCATGATGGAGACAGGGCAGGATGGAGACACGGGGGCAGGATGGAGAAGGGGCAGGAATCATGATGGAGACAGGGCAGGATGGAGACACTGGGGGCAGAATGGAGAAGGGGCAGGAATCATGATGGAGACAGGGCAGGATGGAGACACTGGGGGCAGGATGGAGAAGGGGCAGGAATCATGATGGAGACAGGGCAGGATGGAGACACTGGGGCAGGATGGAGAAGGGGCAGGAATCATGATGGAGACAGGGCAGGATGGAGACACTGGGGGCAGGATGGAGAAGGGGCAGGAATCATGATGGAGACAGGGCAGGATGGAGACACTGGGGGCAGGATGGAGAAGGGGCAGGAATCATGATGGAGACAGGGCAGGATGGAGAAGGGGCAGGAATCAGGATGGAGACGGGGCAGGATGAAGACACTGGGGGCAGTATGGAGAAGGGGCAGGAATCAGGATGGAGACGGGGCAGGATTGAGACACTGGGGGCAGGAATCAAAATAGAGAAGGGGCAGGATGGAGACACTGGGGGCAGGATGGAGAAGGGGCAGGAATCATGATGGAGACAGGGCAGGATGTAGACACTGAAGGCAGGATGGAGAAGGGGCAGGAATCAGGATGGAGACGGGGCAGGATTGAGACACTGGGGGCAGGAATCAGGAAGGAGACACTGGGGGCAGAATGGAGAAGGGGCAGGAATCAGGATGGAGACGGGGCAGGATGGAGACACTGGGGGCAGGAATCAGGATGGAGACACTAGGGGCAGGATGGAGAAGGGGCAGGAATCAGGATGGAAACACTGGGCCGGGAGGAGAAGGAGCAGGAATCATGATGGAGGACACTGGGGCAGGATGGATAAGGGGCAGGGAATCAGGATGGAGACACGGGGCGCAGGATGGATAAGGGGCAGGATCAGGATGGAGACACTGGGGGCAGGATGGAGAAGGGGCAGGAATCATGATGGAGATGGGGCAGGATGGAGACACGGGGGGCAGGATGGAGAAGGGGCAGGAATCATGATGGAGACAGGGCAGGATGGAGAAGGGGCAGGAATCAGGATGGAGACGGGGCAGGATGAAGACACTGGGGGCAGGATGGAGAAGGGCAGGAATCAGGATGGAGAAGGGCAGGATTGAGACACTGGGGGCAGGAATCAAAATGGAGAAGGGGCAGGATGGAGACACTGGGGGCAGTATGGAGAAGGGGCAGGAATATGATGGAGACATCGCAGGATGGAGCACTGGGGGCAGGATGGAGAAGGGCAGTAATCATGATGGAGACAGGGCAGGATGGAGAAGGGCAGGAATCAGGATGAAGACACTGGGGGGCAGGACGGAGAAGGGCAGGAATCAGGATGGAGATGGGGCAGGATTGAGACACTGGGGGGCAGAAATCAAAATGGAGAAGGGGCAGGATGGAGACACTGGGGGCAGGATGGAGAAGGGGCAGGAATCATGATGGGACAGGGCAGGATGGAGACACTGGGGGCAGGATGGAGAAGGGGCAGGAATCATGATGGAAACACTGGGGAGGATGGATAAGGGGCAGGAATCGGGATGGAGACACTGGGGGCAGGATGGAGAAGGGGCAGGAATCAGGATGGAGACACTGGGGGCAGGATGGATAAGGGGCAGGAATCAGGATGGAGACACTGGGGGCAGGATGGAGAAGGGGCAGGAATGATGATGGAGATGGGGCAGGATGGAGACCACTGGGGCAGGTGGAGAAGGGGCAGGAATCATGATGGAGACAGGGCAGGATGGAGAAGGGGCAGGAATCAGGATAGTGTTGTTATGTTTTGGTAGCTGAGGAGAGCAGGCAAAAATGGCAATACACCAGAGAGGTTGGAATCTACTGGATTGCAGTACCCTGACTAACCACCACAACTAAGGCAGCCGTGGAGCGTACCTACGTTGGTCCTAGACGCCTCGTCACAGCCTGAGAAGCTAACTACACCTAAAGATAGAAAGAGGAAAAAATATCTGCCCCGGAGCAGATCCCCAAAGAACATAGGAAGCCCCCAAACATGTAAAGGCGGTTAGACAAGAGGAAATACAGACACAGACAGAAATAGTATGAGCACACATTGGGGCCCAAACTTCCTAGACAGAAAAGGATAGGAAGGACACTTACTGCAATCCCAAAAAACCCTAAAAAGTACCAACTCTACTAATTACAAAAACACCTGAGATCACACGACCTCTACCACCCAAATTAGTTCTCTGGTGAAACAAAACTAAGCCACAGCCACTGAAAAAACTGGAAAAGGCAAATGAACAAATAACAGAGGCTCAGATAAACTGAGAGCAGCACAAGCCCCAGGACGGGACCTGGCTGACCTCCACAAGAGTGCAGGAAAACAATGCAAAAAGCGAGCACAAAAAATAAAAGCAGAAAATATTCTTATCTGAGAGCAGGAGAAGAGGCAAGATTCAGCAGGTTCCAATGTGAAACCGGAACAACCGCAGTTAGACAAGAACAATTGATCCCGGCAACCCTGATGGGAGGGAACCTCCTTATATAGGACCAGTCGTAACTCCTGATTGCCAATTTCATAAATGGGTTACACTGTCTCCCCCCACCGGGGGTTTTTTGCCAAATCTTTTTTAAAAAACATTCCAACATACCCCCCCCTTGAGGGGGTCCCCAACCCTCACGGGGGAACCAGGTCCCCAGGGTAGCCTGTGATCCCCCGGGTCATTTTAAAATGGTGCCCCCCCAAAAACCCAAAAAATTGTTTTACCATAACCTCTCCCCTTAAAACCCCAAAATTTCGGATTTCCGCTAAAAAACGAGAACCAATTTTTTCCCAACCCCTACTCCCGATTGCCCTAAAAAAAACAGGGTCAGGGGCGCACCAAGGAAAAAGGCTCGCCCCAAAACCCCCCAATAAACTTGGGAACACGTTTGGCTTAAAAATTTTTCCCGGAAGTAAACAAAAACAGGATTAAAATTCCTGATCTTATAAGGTCCAATGAACTAGGGTTTTTCTTAGGGGAAGCAATCCTAGGGAACTTAGGACAACCCAAAAACCCAATCCCCCACTTAAAAAACCAGGCCCGTCCCCATCCCGGGTTGGGAAACCCCCGGGGGGCCCTTTCCAAGAGGGACAAATTCTCCCTAAACCGGCCCAAACTCGCAAACGCCCCAACAGAGTCAACACCCAGACAACAGAAGCCCCACGTCCCAAGAAAATTTTAGGTGAAAAAACCCCAAATTCAGAAAAAAAGGGACATCAAATGGGGAGCTACCCTAAAATTAAGAAAAAACTCACCAAGGAAAAAAAGGGCCCAGTATCCTGATCAAACAACACAAAAACTTCAGATAAGTCTCCAAAGTCTGGTTTTTCCCCGTTTTCCATTGGTCTGAGGATGAAAACCGAGAGAAAGACAATTGAACCAAGTTTGAACAAAAAGTCCCCAAAATTGGAAACAAAGGGACTCCTGTCAACCAATGTTCTCAGGTTTTTCCGTGAACCGAAACCAAAAGTGCTAAAGGAAAAAGGACCAATTGAGAGGAAAAGGAACTTGGAATGGAAAAAGATGAAACTTTTGGGAAAAAACCATCACAAATCCCCAAATAAATTTATTCCTGAAAAACAGGGGGTGGGGAAAAAACCCCTAGAGATAGGGGGCCATGGTCCTTGGGACAAGGAATGGCTCAACAAACCATAGAGCGAGAGCAAGGTTGGAGCGAGAAAAGTCCCGCAGGACGCAAAAAATTTCCCGACGTACGGACAAATAGGCCCCAGGGGGGCGACAAAAAAGGGGCTCTGGTCCCAAAAATTCCGGGTGCCCCGGCCAAAAGCGGAACTGATCTCAGACATAAATTTTTTTTCCACCCCCCCGGACAAAAAATTTTCCCCCAAAAGGCAGCGCTCGGGTTTTCCCCCGCCCCTTCCAAGCCATCCAAATTGGGGGGGGATGGGGGAAAAGAACTAACCCCCCCTTTCAAAATAAAGCGGGGTAAAAACTCAGGGGAGCCCGAAAGGAAAAATCCCGATAGGGCTTTTCCCCCTTAAAAATTTTTTGCCGGGGAAAGGAAACCAAAAAATTTAAAAAAGGTGAAAAAAAAGGCCCCACCTGGCCTTTTGGTTTAACCCCGGGGTTTTTTCCGAAAAAACCAATTTTTATGTCCGTGAGGCCAAAACCCCATTTTTTGGGTCCCCACCAAAAATTTCCACTCTTAAAAAACCCACTTAGGGCCCCCAAAATCCCGATTACCCACGTCTATTTACGTTTTGTTGGAGAAAATTTTCAAAGAAAAAGGCACAAGGTTTTTTTTTTAGAGGGGTCTGGTTCTTTGGCAAAACGGAAAACCCCCCCCAATTTCAAGGCATCAACCCCCCCACCTGAAATGGCAAAGAAAATCAGGCGCCGAAACAAGCAAAGTGAATCCTGCTTAATTCCGAAACCAGAGAGCCTCAGGGGCCCAAAATTACCATCAAACCCTTTTTTGGCAAACCCGTCAAAAGGTTTAAAAAAAACAAGAATTTACCCTAAACTTAAAAATAAAATTGGAAAAACCCCCAAAATCTCGAAGAGCCTTAATGAATAGGTTACCCAACAAAAGGGCCGAACCTTTACCGGGCCAACAAAAACCGTGGGGAAAAAAAGAATCCCAAAAGGACCTCTGTCCCCCAAAAAAACACTTTAAAACCTTACATCCCCAGCATTTCCTCAAAATCTGGAACAAGCCGAACATGTTTCACATGAATCCCCCCCATTGGGAAAAACAAGATATAACCAAATAAACAATCAGAAATTTTTTTCCCCCAAAACCCGAAAAAGTCATTCATAAGGCTGGAAGAAAAAAAGGAGCATTAATTTTCCCAAAGGGGGTACTAGGACTCAAAATGCCCCTCTGGGGATAATTTTCTCCCTTTATCCCCTGTTAAGCAATAAGGTTATACGCCCCCCTGAGGCAAGTTTTTAAACCAATTTCACTTTTTTAAAACCCGGGGAAAAAGGGGAAAAAACAAGGGAACGGTATTATATTTCACATGAACTTTCAAAAAACGATAAAATACAGGGGGCCTTAAGAACCCCCCTTTTTGGCCAAAGAAAAAAACGGCCCAAAGGGGAAAGGGGGGCCTGAAATACCCTTTTTCCCAAGACTTTTCCCTTATATAAACCGCAAACGCATGTTGGGGCAGACAATTTTTAAAAAAGGGGCCCCTTTAGGGGGAAATTTCTACCAGGGGGCCCAATTAATCCCCTCTGCCCAGGGGGGGGAAGGGGGGTTTGATTTCTTTCCTAAAAAACATCAAAAAATCATCCCCAAAATCAGGAACATCCTGAGCCCCCGGGGGAAGGGAGAAAAAAAAGGAGGGGTTTGGATTACCCCCTTTGGCAGCCCCAACTGGGGTTCAACCAGATTTCCAATCCAAAAAAGGATTAAAACGCAACCAAAGGGAAACCCGTACAAAAAAGCTGCAGTTATACGAAAAACTCCTGTGACAGGGTTTTTCCCCATTACACCTGAGTAGAAAAAAGGGGTTTTTTTTCGCCCAAAGGGGGGAACAATCCCCGTAGGGTTGAAATTTTCCTAGGGGTATCAAGGAAACCCCAAAAGTTTAAAAATCAAAAAAACCCCGGTTTTAAAATTTGCTCCCAAAAAAAAAAAAGCCCCGAGAGAAAAAGTGGGGGAGGGAAACAAATCAGTGGAACGTCACCCGAAATTTATCTGAAAACACCCAAAACAATGACGGGGCAAAAAACTTCCCCCTTTGGGGGGACTGAAATAGAAAAGAGGGTCCCACAAAAAAACATAACCCATTGCTTTTCGAAATCTGCCCCTGGCCCCCAAAAACCCCCCCAAAAACAGCATGGGTTTTGAACTGGACCCCAAAGGGAACCCATTCCCCAAGATAAACCTTTTTCCCCACGCAAATTGTCAAATTTTTAAAGCTAATGACATGAACATAGGACCAGAGGGACAGGGAAACCCCCCAAACAACTTTCCCTTCTGTGAGTACCATATAATTTTCAGTTTGGCCGTGAACTGTTATGTTTTGGTAGCTGAGGAGAGCAGGCAAAAACGGCAATACACCAGAGAGGTTGGAATCTACTGTTGAAAGTACCCTGACTAACCACCACAACTAAAGCAGCCATGGAGCGTACCTACGTTGGTCCTAGACGCCTCGTCACAGCCTGAGAAGCTAACTACACCTAAAGATAGAAAGAGGAAAACTATCTGCCCCGGAGCAGATCCCCAAAGAACATAGGAAGCCCCAAACATGTAATGGCGGTTAGACAAGAGGAAATACAGACACAGACAGAAAATAGTATGAGCAAACGTTGGTGCCCAAACTTCCTAGACAGAAAAGGATAGGAAGGACACTTACTGCAATCCCAAAAAACCCTAAAAAGTACCAACTCTACTAATTACAAAAACACCTGAGATCACACGACCTCTACCACCTAAATTAGTTCTCTGGTGTAACAAAACTAAGCCACAGCCACTGAAAAAACTGGAAAAGGCAAATGAACAAATAACAGAGGCTCAGATAAACTGAGAGCAGCACAAGCCCCAGGAGGGGACCTGGCTGACCTCCACAAGAGTGCAGGAAACAATGCAAAAAGCAAGCACAAAAAATAAAAGCAGAAAATATCTTATCTGAGAGCAGGAAAAGAGGCAAGATTCAGCAGGCTTCCAAGTGAACCAGGAACAACAGCAGTTAGACAAGAACAATTGATCACCGGCAACCCTGATGGGAGGGAACCTCCTTTATATAGGACCAGTCTGTAACTCCTGATTGCCAATCTTCACTAAATGGTTCAGCACTGTCTGCAACCACCAGAGGGAGCTTCTTCTCAGAACTCATTTCTAACACATTCACAACAGAGTGTGAAAAGAGAACTCGGCACTCAACTTAGCGAAAAGGGTAAATATTTATTGTAGTCCACGGTAGTGAAACGTTTCGGTCCTAAATTTCGGACCTTCATCAGCCACATTAAGTACCGGGAGGGGGTAGAAATACCCAATTCAGAGGTAAGCAGTAGATACTGTTGGGATCAGGTAGATCTCCAAAGTAAGGGTTAAAGGTGAATATCTTGGTGAGAGTTTTAAGTCAGGTCTCCGCTGCATGCCGTGGGAGGGACGCGGTATCCGCCGCTGGTCCTCGTGCAGTCAATCAGGAATCAGGATAGAGACGGGGCAGGATGAAGACACTGGGGCAGGATGGAGAAGGGGCAGGAATCAGGATGGAAATGGGGCAGGATTGAGACACTGGGGGCAGGAATCAAAATGGAGAAGGGGCAGGATGGAGACACTGGGGCAGGATGGAGAAGGGGCAGGAATCATGATGGAGACAGGGCAGGATGGAGACACTGGGGGCAGGATGGAGAAGGGGCAGGATGGAGAAGGGGCAGGAATCATGATGGAGATGGGGCAGGATGGAGACAATGGGGCAGGATGGAGAAGGGGCAGGAATCAGGATGGAGACGGGGCAGGATGGAGACACTGGGGGCAGGAATCAGGATGGAGACACTGGGGGCAGGATGGAGAAGGGGCAGGAATCATGATGAGACAATGGGGGCAGGATGGAGACACTGGGGGGCAGGATGGAGAAGGGGCAGGAATCAGGATGGAGACATAGGGGGCAGGAATCAGGATGGAGACACTGGGGCAGGATGGAGAAGGGGCAGGAATCAGGATGGAGACACTGGGGGCAGGATGGAGAAGGGGCAGGAATCATGATGGAGACGGGGCAGGATGGAGACACTGGGGGCAGGAATCAGGATGGAGACACTGGGGGCAGGATGGAGAATGGGCAGGAATCAGGATGAGACACTGGGGGCAGGAGGGAGAAGGGGCTGTAATCAGGATGGAGACACTGGGGGGCAGGATGGAGAAGGGGCAGGAATCAGGATGGAGACACTGGGGGGCAGGATGGAGAAGGGGCAGGAATCAGGATGGAGACACTGGGGGCAGGATGGAGAAGGGGCAGGAATCAGGATGGAGACACTGGGGGCAGGATGGAGACACTGGGGGCAGGAATCAGGATGGAGACACTGGGGGTAGGATGGAGAAGGGGCAGGAATCAGGATGAGACACTGGGGCAGGATGGAGAAGAGGCTGGAATCAGGATGGAGACACTGGGGGGCAGGATGGAGAAGGGGCAGGAATCAGGATGGAGACACTGGGGGGCAGGATGGAGAAGGGGCAGGAATCAGGATGGAGACACTGGGGGCAGGATGGAGAAGGGGCTGGAATCAGGATGGAGACACTGGGGGCAGGATGGAGAAGGGGCAGGAATCATGATGGAGATGAGGCAGGATGGAAACACTGGGGGCAGGATGGAGAAGGGGCAGGAATCAGGATGGAGACACTGGGGGCAGGATGGAGAGGGGGCAGGAATCTGGATGGAGACGGGGCAGGATAGAGACACGTAGTAAAATGAAAGACATGGAGGCACTGGTGGCTGTATTGGAGGCACTGGGGATAGGATTGGAGACACTGCAGGATTGGAGGCACTGGGGGCAGGATTGGAGGCACGGGGCACGATTGGAGGCACTGGGGGCAGGATTGGAGACATGGGGGCAGGATTGGAGACATGGGGGCAGGATTGGAGACACGGGAGGCAGGATTGGAGGCACTGGGGGCAAGATTGGAGACACGGGGGCACGATTGGAGACATGGGGGGCACGATTGGAGACACGGGGGCAGGATTGGAGACACTGGGGCAGGATTGGCGGCACAGGGGCAGGAATGGCGGCACGGGGTACGATTGGAGGCACTGGGGGCACGATTGGAGCCACTGGGGGCAGGATTGGAGGCACTGGGGGCTGGATTGGAGACACGGGTGGCACGATTGGAGACACGGGGGCAGGATTGGAGACATGGGGGCAGGATAAAAGACATGGGGGTGGGGTTGGAGACAGATGGACGGGGTTGGAGACAGATGGGGCAGGATTGGAGACATGGGGCAGGATGGGGAGATCATATGGGGCAGAATGGATACTTATGAGGGCAGGATGGGAGAACATATGGCTGAAGCCAGGAATGAGACACACGGGGCCAGGATGGGGGATATTATTATCATAGGGGCTAATTAAGGGATAGTATTACTGCAGTGATGTATTTATTTTATTTTTTTGAGATTACTGTTTTAAATGGGGGGGGGCGGTTCTGTTACTGTGCAGAACGACACTATGTCACCTTTTTTTCTTCATCTGGTGTAGTTTAGAAGTTGTAATGTATGTAGTACAGTTCATATAGCGTCTTGTGCTTGGGTGCGATGAAAACACAGGAGTCACAGGTTTGATATAGAAAAGTCCTGTATTACTTCATACAAGTTGGCAGAAATAGTCACACAGTTTGCAGACACAGAAACATGAGACACAGCAGGCCAAAGTAATCCAAGCTCAGCAATCACTCTCCAATACAGATTCAGGATCTTCTTCTCTGTTACCGTAAGTCCATGCAAACGTGGGTCTTTCAAAGAGCAGGGTTCAGAGTCCACAAGTGCTTCAGAGTTCCTCAGTAGGAATAGCTGGAGTACAAGGTCCAAGGCTTACAGGAGTCAAGTCACAGGTTCACTGCAGGTTAGATTCTGAAGCACTGATTGCTCAGCTGTGGCTGCTTAAGAAGCAAAGGAGAGAATCAGGGCGGGAACATGCAAGCTGGAAACTCCATTTTGACTGAGGGCAAGATAGCTGCAGCAAGACAGAAAGTAAAATGGCTGACGAACAAACTGAGTTTCAGGAATATATACATAGAACCTTACATTACTCCCCCCTTAAGGACAACCTCCGGATGACCTCAGACCAGGCTTGTGTGGGTACCTCTGATGAAACTGACGGAGCAAGCGAGGAGCATTAACGTTATTGACCGGTTCCCATGAGTTGTCCTCCACTGGGTAGCCCTGCCATTTAATCAGATATTGTAACTGATTTCTATACAACCTGGAATCTAAAATCCTTTCCACCACAAATTCTTCCTGACCATCGACTAGCACTGGGTCAGGGCAAGGAGAGGAACGTCCAGGAAACGTATTGGGTGTCGCAGCCTTTAGTAGGGATACATGAAAGACAGGGTGGATTCTCATAGTTCTGGGCAGTTGAAGACGACAAGCAACGGCACTTATAATCTTACTGATTTTATAGGGTCCAATGTACTTATGTCCCAACTTAGACGATGGAATCCTTAACTTAAGATTTCTGGTTGACAGCCAGACCAAGTCTCCTACCTTGAAAGCTGGTGCAGGTTTACAAAATTTATCTGCTGCTTTCTTGTACCTTTCTTGAGCCGATTCCAGATTTTCCTTTAGAAGATCCATATTCTTCTGTAAAGACGTGATTCTTTCAGCCACTGCTGGTAAAGGCGTTTCTATGGGAAATCGTGGTAGAATGTTAGGATGATAACCTAGATTAGAGTAAAAAGGAGACTGTTTAGTGGAGGCACTCTGAGAGTTGTTATACGAGAACTCAGCTAATGGAAGTAGATCCACCCAATCATCCTGTAGGTGGCAGATAAAGCAGCGGAGATACTGCTCCAGGGTTTGATTGGTTCGTTCGGTCTGTCCATTAGTCTGGGGATGAAAAGCAGAAGAAAGGTTTACTTTAATGTCCAATGCTGCACAGAAATTTTGCCAAAACCTAGAAGTGAATTGCACCCCTCGATCCGAAATAACCTCATCCGGTACTCCATGTAAGCGAAACACATCTTTAATCATCAAATCTGATGTCTGTTTTGCAGTGGGTAAGCCGACACAAGGGATAAAATGAGCTGCCTTTGTTAGACGGTCAACCACCACTAGAATGGTGTTCTTCCCCTGAGAGGTTGGTAACTCCACAATGAAGTCCATAGAAATGGATCCCCACGGGCGGGACGGGGTGGGAAGAGGCTGTAACAGACCAGTTGGTGAGGAGCGAGGTGTTTTGCATCTTGCACAGACCTCACATGAAGTGACATAATTCAAAACATCCTTCCTGCAAGTGGGCCACCAAAAGAAACGAGAAAGAAATTCCTGTGTCTTTAGAATTCCTCTATGCCCAGCTATCTTGGAATCGTGAATGAGTTGCAATACTCTTAATCTGACTGTTTCAGGAATATACAGACGTTGTCCCTGAATCCACACACCATTCTTAAAGACAAGACTTACGTCCCTTGGGGGTTGTGCCAAAAAGGAATCCGCATGGTATGCTTCCTTGATGTCCTTAAGTAGGTCTTGATTATGAATTACTCCTAGGAATCTAGAGTCAGGAAGAATAGTCTTAGGAGGAGTAATTGGACGTGTCTCTGCTGAGTAAATCCTAGAGAGTGCATCAGCCTTTCCATTGCGCGATCCTGGTCTATAAGAGATGATAAAATTAAATTGGTTTAAGAAAAGATTCCAGCGAGCCTGGCGAGGAGTCAGGCACTTAGCCGACCTGATAAACTCAAGGTTACGATGGTCTGTCAGGACGACTATTTGCTGTGCAGCTCCCTGAAGAAGGTGTCTCCATTCTTTGAAGGCGGCAATAATGGCCAACAACTCTCTATTGCCCACATCGTAGTTCCTCTCAGCCGAAGACAACTGCTGGGAAAAGAAGGCACAGGGATGCAAGACATTCTTCTCACCTGTTCTCTGAGAGAGTATAGCTCCGACGGCACAGTCTGAAGCATCCACCTCTATTATGATGGCAAGCTCGGGGTTGGGATGTACTAGGATAGGTGCAGTGGTAAATTTATCTTTTAGACGGGAAAATGCTTCCTGGGCTTGGGGAGTCCAGGAAAACCTAGACTCTTTCCGGGTAAGTTGAGTGATAGGTGACACTACCTCAGAGAAATTTCTAATGAAACGTCTATAGAAGTTGGCAAACCCGATGAAGCGCTGTACCTCCTTCACATTTCTAGGACTTGGCCAATCCTTGATGGCTTGGGTTTTGCTTCCATCCATACTAATTCCTTGTGTAGACAGTACATACCCCAGAAATTGAATTTCGGTCCTATGGAATTCACACTTTTCAAGTTTGATGTAAAGATGATTTTGTCTTAGACGTTCCAAGACCATTCTCACATGTCCATGATGTTCCTCTGTGGAGTTAGAAAAAATTAGAATATCATCCAAATAAATTACCACGAATGTATCTAGGAGATCCCTGAAGATATCATTCACCAAGTGTTGGAAAGTGGCTGGGGCGGTACTCAGACCAAAAGGCATAACTAGATATTCAAAGTGTCCATAGCGTGACCTGAATGCAGTCTTCCATTCATCCCCAGGTCTAATACGGACTAAGTTATAGGCCCCACGAAGATCTAGTTTAGAAAAAATTTTGGCATGTCGCACTCTCTCCAATAACTCAGGGATTAAAGGCAATGGATAACGGTTTCTAATAGTAACCTTATTGAGTTCCCTATAGTCTACGCATGGTCTCAGAGATCCATCTTTCTTCTTTACAAAGAAGATGGGTGCACCTGCAGGAGATGAAGAGGGGCGTATGAAGCCCTTGGCTAGATTTTCATCTATGTAATCCTTTAAAGCCTTTAGCTCGGGCCCCGCCAGGGGGTAGATCTTACCAAAAGGTATCTCTGCTCCAGGCAATAATTCAATTGGACAATCATATGGACGGTGAGGAGGAAGCTGGTCAGCGTTCTTCTTGTCACATAAATCCACATAGTCCTGGTATACAGCTGGTAGTTCAGGGACTGACATGATTCCTTTAGGAACAGAGCAAGCTGAAACTTTTGGACTCATCTGTTTCTCTGGAAAGTGTAATTCCTTGGTCTCCCAGTTAATGGTAGGATTCTGAGCCTGCAGCCATGGTAGCCCTAGAATAATGGGAAAGTGGGGAGAAGAGATAAGCATAAAGGACAGTTTCTCTTGATGATCTTTACCCATAAGAACCCTCAAAGGCTCTGTTTCCTGATCCACTGGTCCAGAGGTCAGCAGGGAGCCATCCACAGTTTCCATCTGTACTGGAGTAGCCTTCTTCACTGAACGTATTCCCTGTTTCAGAGCAAAGGAGACATCCATAAAATTTCCACTTGCCCTGAGTCGATCATAGCAGAGCTAGACACCCAAGCTGAGTCAACCCAGAGTTTGATGGAAAGAAAGCAATGAGAATTGTTTTTCTTACAACTCAGCTGGGACACCGCTGAGGAAACTTGAAAAATGGCAGCGTTTACACAGTCAACGTCCTCAGAGGTAACGGAGTTTAAGTCCGAGAAATCAAGATCTGTTGCTGCAGATCTCTCTGGAGCCTGAGGCTCGGACCTGACAGATCCCCTCTCGCAACACTCACAATGAATGAGTGCTGCAGTAGTCTTACGAGAACGGCTGGGGCAGTTTATAATGAAGTGCCCTGACTTACCACAATAGAAACATAGATTCTCCTTAAAACGATGTTCCTTGCGTGCATCACTAACCCGTCGTTGTAAAGAGTCTACCTGCATGGGTTCAGGTTCAGGTTCCCGTGTAATCCTACTCAAAGGTTCCTTAGCTGGAGAGGAAGGTAGGAAAAGGTTAGTACGATTGCTTTCGAACCATCTCTCTTGCCTGCGTTCAGTCAGACGAGTATCAATACGGATGCAGTAGTTAATAAAGTCACCTAACGCAGTGGGAGGGTCGGCACGAGCAAGTTCATCCTTAATCAGTGGAGATAACCCCTTTCGAAAAATAGATTTTTTGGCGGAACTGTCCCAGGTGGTATCAAGGGCCCATCTCCTGAAATCCAAGGCATATTCAGCTACCGAGTGCTTACCTTGGCGCAAAGCTAACATGGCTGCTTCAGCTGTTGCACCTCGATTGGGGTCATCAAACACCTGCCCCATGGCTGAAATAAAATCATCAAGGTGATTCAAACAATCATCCTCAGTCTCAATCAGAGGGTTTGCCCACATTAAAGCCTTGTTGGTAAGCAACATAATTATAGTAAGCACCTTAGATCGTTCAGTGGGAAATTGTGAAGCATGTGCAGAAAAAAAAAAATTGCATTGATTAATAAATCCCCTGAATTTCTCACGTTCACCGCCAAAACGAAAAGGGGGCAACTTGGGAATCCCAGCACTCGGGGCTACGGCAGGAGCCTGGACTCGCCCCTCTAGAACCTCAATCCTGGCTCGCAAATCCTGGGTAGTCTGTCCAACCACTTGCAAATTGTGATTATTGAGGTCCTGTAGATTTGTAAAACGGGTCTTTATATTCTGCAAATCTGCAAGGATATTATCAGTCACTCCGCAAAGTTCCTTTATGCGGGCCTCCATTTTCCAGATCTTTTAAGACAGGATTACTGGAAGAAGAGGAGAGAAAAAAAAACAATAGTGTTCACCTGTGGCAACACTGCAGAGAGAAAAAAAAAATTAAGGGAACTGCTCACCTGGAATGGTTGTGAGAAGTCACAACCACTATCATCACAGAAAGTTTCAACCAGACATCTGATATCCAGAGTTACAGCAGACAAAAAAGAGAAAAGAAAGGGAAAAAAAAAAAAACAATAGTGTTTACCTGTGGTAACACTGCAAAAAGAAAAAACTTAAGGGAATTGCTCACCTGGAATGGTTGTGAGAAGTCACAACCACTGTCATCACAGAAAGTACAACCGGACGTCTGATATCCACAGTACAGCAGGCACAGCCTTCCAGACCCAGCAGACACTAACGTTTTGGCTTCAGAATCTTGTAATGTATGTAGTACAGTTCATATAGCGTCTTGTGCTTGGGTGCGATGAAAACACAGGAGTCACAGGTTTGATATAGAAAAGTCCTGTATTACTTCATACAAGTTGGCAGAAATAGTCACACAGTTTGCAGACACAGAAACAGGAGACACAGCAGGCCAGAGTAATCCAAGCTCAGCAATCACTCTCCAATACAGATTCAGGATCTTCTTCTCTGTTACCGTAAGTCCATGCAAACGTGGGTCTTTCAAAGAGCAGGGTTCAGAGTCCACAAGTGCTTCAGAGTTCCTCAGTAGGAATAGCTGGAGTACAAGGTCCAAGGCTTACAGGAGTCAAGTCACAGGTTCACTGCAGGCTAGATTCTGAAGCACTGATTGCTCAGCTGTGGCTGCTTAAGAAGCAAAGGAGAGAATCAGGGCGGGAACATGCAAGCTGAAAACTCCATTTTGACTGAGGGCAAGATAGCTGCAGCAAGACAGAAAGTAAAATGGCTGACGAACAAACTGAGTTTCAGGAATATATACATAGAACCTTACAGAAGTTGGGAAAAAAAATAAGGTGTTCTGCAAGCCGTGCTCTAGATAACTGTGTAATTTCCTGCAGAGACGAGCCCTGGCTGGAAGAAGTGACGGCGGTCTGTGCTGGATGAAAGATGAAAAGCAAAGATGAAGGACTTCACCTAGAGATGTCACTGGTGAGTCAGTGTTACCTGTACACTGACACTATACACTGTATACTATATACAATGGTCCTGTGTACAATGTCACCAGTGATCACTGTATTACCTGTACACAGACACTGCATACTAAGTACAGATCTCCTGTGTATAATGGCAATTATGGTGATAGTATTGTATTTTTTTTTTTTTTTATTACTGATCAGTATTGTAGTATTCAATCACTATGTGGTGGTAACATGTGGTCTGGTCATGGTGTTGCAGTATTTGTCCCTTGTATGTGCTATTATTTGGTCACTTTGTGGTGGTAATATGTGGTCTGGTCATGGTGTGACGGTATTTGTTCCTTGTATGTAGTGTTGTTTTGTCACTGTGGTGGTAATATGTGGTCTGGACATGGTGTGGCGGTATTTGTTCCTTGTATTTGATATTATTCGGTCATTGTGGTGGTAATATGTGGTCTGGTCATTGTGTTGTGGTATTTGTTCCTTGTATTTGATATTATTTGGTCACTGTGGTGGTGATATGTGGTCTGGACATGGTGTGGCGGCATTTGTTCCTTGTATGTGATATTATTGGTCATTTTAAAAATTGAAAAATAAATAAAAATATGCCTAAATTGTACTGGATATTAATAAATGTTTAATACTGTAGGTTACAGTACAGTAGGGCCCGGCCAAAAGAGTATACCGTGTTATGGTGGCGGCTTAAAAAAATCTTTTGGCCAAAACAAAAGCTGCCGGCTATATGTGTGATCTGGTGATGGGAACTGTTAATGTGTGATTGGTGAGAAGTGGAGTTTTTCCAAGAGAGAGCGGTGGGGCTGTGGACAGTTCGAGGGGTGGAGGCGGGGCTGGGGTGGAGCCTGGGCGGAGTCTCAAGGGGGCCCCGAAAATTTTGCCAGTATGGGGCCCCGAAATTCCTAGTGGCAGCCCTGAGCATCAGAACCACCAACAGTAAATTCATACAGTACCCGAACCACAAATATTACAGAAATACATCACCAGAATCACTATCAGTCTATGAAAACATCATAATAACTACCATCAGTGCAGGAACTATTATCAGCCACCTTTACAGTGTGATGTCCCCCACAGTCCCTCACAGTCCCTATAGCATGAAGTCTCCCACAGCTTCCCATACATTATGTTGTCCTCCACAGTCCTGTCTCCTCTTTTGCCTTTTGTAGCATTGGGGCGGCGTGATGCAGTGAAACAGCCTGCAGCTTGCCAGAGTAATCGGCAGACCATAGAGCTAACTAGAGCTCCTCTACCCCTTTCCAGATAGTGTGAATACAATTGAATACAGGGAGGGAACGATGGCAAAAAGCACTGACACTGCTCACATGTCTGCCTGCCATTACAGTACTGAATGCCGGAATCTGGAAGGCGATGGGCGGCCGTAGGCACGGATAGCCTTTTTATCAAATTGCTCGTCCCCAGGGAGGTAGCTGGTAGCGCCCTAGGTGGGTTCCTACCTTTGCCTGCCCATCGTCCTGGGCACCTGTTGTTGCAGTCACTGCCATTGCGTTATAGAGAGTTATATCAGCGCTGATATTGATAATGAGTCAAGAATCAAGTCAAAAGTCAAGGGTGACATTTTTAGATTAATGGAGTCCTAAATAATTGTGGGGTCTGGTGAGGGATGTTGATTACAATTTTTCCATTTTATTTCTTTGGAAAATTTGCTTTGCTGTTCATATTAGGAGTTTCTGAAGGTTTTTTTTTTTCCTGAAAAGCTTTGAAAAATACCGAATGGAAAGAAAAGTCCATGTCACTTTTTTACACAGATCTTGAAGGAAACTGCTTCAAAATAGGCAGTCAACTCAAGGGTAGACACTGGTAGCTTGGGACCACCGTGCGAGAGATGTTTCTGGGCCCCCTCCCTGCCCTACACGCTGCTTATGATAAGTGCAATCTGACGACGGGACACATACACATGTAAATACACACATACATAAGTACTAGCATATATACAAATATAAAAATGCCTCCAAAAAACTCCCGAAAAGAAAAAGTTTCATTTCCTGAAGCAGTTTACAATTAAAAAAGTGTTTGAACTACTAAAGAAAACTCAATGTGAACATAGCCTTATAGCTGACCCTTCCAAGTATTTGCTATAGATTGGTGATATATACTTTTTCTAAGTTTTTCAAATTGTCATTGACTACATTTTTCTTGTTTCTGTAGACATTACATTATTCATTCTGGTTTTCCTTAATGTTTTTTTTCTTACAGCTCGAATGTGAACTTCTTTTTTCAATTCTGAGTTAAAATAAAGTTTTGGATTCTGTGATAGAAAAATAGCCCAAAGATGAAGAAGGTATCAATGAATAATTGTGAGGAACATAGAAGCGAAGGTTCACCTGAGGTTTAACAGCAGGAGAAATGTGAATAGTAAAAAGAAAAAAAAGTAAGCCCTGTCGTACCGGAGATAAAAGGATGAAGTGTTATGGCAGAAGCCACCAGCGAGAAGAGGACGAGCGCTGATTTATAGACACTACGGTCAGGTTGATAAAGAAAAATGACTTTGATGGGAACCATGTGAATCCAATTTCCCTGAGGACTTATGTCCTTCAAAAAATATCAGACTTAGATTTCATCTTTAATCTCAGAATGGTGCGAGACTTCTGCACATGGAACACTGGGTCAATGAGGGACCAAGTCTTAACTAGTTTCTAAATCTTAAGACGAAGCCGACAGTAGCGTTTGGGAACAATATGGACTTTCCCCGGATGGGTCATCCATAAGGTAACGTGGCGATTCAACTTTTGGCACTGTCCTCAATCAGCTGATACTTGGAGTAATGATGACCACCGAAGATTCTTAGAATGCGGACATGAAACACCAAAGTTCCTCACAATCTATAGTGGTCTTTCTTGGGTTCTGTAGCTCAGCTCCTATTAAAGTTAATGTGATCTGAGCTGAGAACGGTCATTACACAGAGTACAGAGCTGATAATCCAGAAGTCACAGCTCCAGGTATCAGCTGAATGATGGGGTTGTCAGACCTAAGAGTGAGTGAATCTGCTCTCTACCATATTGAACTTCAGCAAATCCAGTTTTGGGCACCACATTTTAAAAAAGTCATCAACAAACTGGAGCAAGTTCAGAGAAGAGCCACCAGAATGATGTCCGGTCTGCAAACCATGTCCTATGAGGAACGGTTACAGGATTTGGGAATGTTTACTTTGCAAAAGAGAAGACTGAGAGGAGACTTAATAGCTGTCTACAAATATCTCAAGGGCTGTCACATTGTAGAAGGATCATCTTTATTCTCATTTGCACAAGGAAAGACTAGAAGCAATGGGATGAAACTGAATGGGAGGAGACACAGATTAGATATTAGAAAAAACTTTTTGACAGTTAGGGTGATCAATGAGTGGAACAGGCTGTCACGAGAGGTGGTGAGTTCTCCTTCAATGGAAGTCTTCACACAGAGGCTGGACAGACATCTGTCTGGGATGATTTAGTGAATCCTGCATTGAGCAGGGGGTTGGACCAGATGGCCCAGGAGGTCCCTTCCAACTCTACCATTCTATGATTCAAATTTGTTCAAATTAGGTTGGAAAATTTGATTTGCATCAAATTTTTTGAGAATCGAATATGCATTATTATAGCCTGAGATCTCTCCAGAGCACAGAACATAAAAATGTAAAAAAAAGTAAAAAATGAAAAAAATTATACTCACTCGATCCCCATCTGTTCTGCTGTGGAGCCCAGGGTCTTCTTCGTTGTCTTTGCAGCCTCTTCTTCTATTTCATTCGGTGCCCTGCTCCGACTCCTGACTATCACATCATGTCATAAATAAAAAAATACTTGGCACTTCAAACTGTAGATAGATTAGTTTTTTATTTTGGCAATTAAACAAAAAATAATAGTGTAATGTTTCGGTCACTGAGTATGGACCTTCATCAGACACGGTGCAGTGGGCCCTGAATCGTGCGATTAAGATCACTTTTCTCCAGCTCTGTTCTCATCTCTACTGTTCCTCCCTGCATCAAGTTAGTAATCCGTGTCTGATGAAGGTCCATACTCTATGGCCGTAAGGTTGCACTACTATTTTTTATTGAATTATTAAATTAAAATGTCATCTACGTAGAGTTTGGAATGACAAGTACTTTTGGATTTCTGGTCTGGTGGCGTGGAACCTTCTTGAGTATCCAATCCTCACGACAGAAGTGCTGTATACCCATTACTTTATCACATCATATCATCATGCGAGGCCTATTAGGCATGTTTCAAGCCATATCATGACGAGTAGACAATCTTTGGCCAAGGCAGCAGCGTGAACATGCCATTTGTCATCACGTCGTTGTGTGAAGCTTACAGGGAACATCATGATGACTCGGGGCCAAAGATGCCAAGAGCCTGGGTAAACAGCATACCCGGCAGAAGAACAGGACACAATGGACCTATGAAGATCACCGGACTTGAGCATGGCGTCACACTGCAACTGGTGAGGACTGGTTGAGGATAGCTTTTTATTTTTTAACCTCTTCTGGGCCTTAACCTCTTCATAGTTCAGACACTATTTATTGGCAATTTAATTTTTTTTGTAAAATTCAAGGAAAATTGGTTTCGCCTCAAACCAGTTTGTTTTCTAGTCAGACCCCCAATGGTTTGATATTGATGCCTATCATACGAATAAGCTCTATGCAATGCTTATTTTGTGTACGTTCCCAGGTGTCAGACCCCCACCAACGTGATATTGATTTCATGACAAACTTCTTTGACCCTGGGGCCTTTTTAAGTGGATACGGACATCACACAAAAGGTCCCAGAAGTAGCATTCTTGGGAGGGTGGAAACGCCATCTCCATCAAGCTATTATGGCAATATATCCTACACGTGGAGGGGAAAGGGAGAGCTGACACCATTCTCTGGTAATGGACAAATAAAACAAGACACTTTAGCTCTAAATGCAATTGCTCTCGGCCTGGGGTGACATCTTGTGAATGGAAGATAAATTGGCTTTGTTGTGATTGATTAAGTGTTGTTGATTTGACTTTTCCTGAATTCTGAGCAGTTTGTCTCCCTTGTTCCTTCAATGTTTTATTGATCGTTCCTTAAAGGGCAATGTTAGTATATAGAATGCAGCTCTCGTCTAAAGACTGGAGAATTAGGAGCTCGCGCCTTGGGAATGGACAGAAATGGTGGCCAACTATGGTGATACAAAGTCAATGAACAAACTGGAGCCTTCAGTTATTTTTTGTATAATTCACTGTTTTTCTTACTGCATTATGATATGATGTTTTGTTACTTGTTATCTGTATTAACCAACCACCATGTGAGGAGGCGGTAAGCCCCTGAGAAAAATGGTTTCCAGCTACTCTCAGGCTGATAAAGGATGTGCCTAGAGCCGGGATGAACCAAACCATTGTGTTACGTGGATGGATGGTTCCTTAATGTCATTATTCCGGAAGTAAGCAGTTGGAGTGCAGCACGGACTGATGATGTTGCATGAGGGCAGTTAGTAGAGGCTGGATAGTAACTGGACAAGTAGAGAAGTAGCAGAAGAGCAGAGTGAACCATAAATGTCACTGAAGTGATCTTGTTGATTCTAGTCATGTAGCAAAGTTGAGTAGGTCCAAAATTTCACAGCAGCAATGTAGCAGGGTCCAGTGATGTAGCAGGGTCACAGGTGTCAGTCGGCATACTATGGCGCTGTAGTTGAGCCCTGCGATGTGCAGAGATAGGTCTGTAAGGAGAAACTCATTGGTCAGGAGAAGCACATTGGTGTAACAGAACTGGGTAAGTCAGGAGGAGTGGTTATATACCAGAGGTATGACAGGAAGCATGGAGTTACTATGTAGCAGAGCCAAGCATTATAGCAGAGTTGTTATGTGAGGGGACATGGAGTTACTATGCAGCAGAGCCAAGCATTATAACAGAGGTGTTATGTCAGGGGACATGGAGTTACTTTGTAGCAGAGCCAAGCATTATAGCAGAGTTGCTATGTAAGGGGACATGGAGTTACTATGTAGCAGAGCCAAGCATTATAGCAGAGTTGTTATGTAAGGGGACATGGAGTTACTATGTAGCAGAGCCAAGCACTATAACAGAGTTGTTATGTCAGGGGATATGGAGTTAGTATGTAGCAGAGCCAAGCATTATAGCAGAGTTGTTATGTAAGGGGACATGGAATTACTATGTAGCAGAGCCAAGCATTATAACAGAGTTGTTATGTCAGGGGACATGGATTTACTTTGTAGCAGAGCCAAGCATTATAGCAGAGTTGGTATGTAAGGGGATATGGAGTTAGTATGAAGCAGAGCCAAGCATTATAGCAGAGTTGTTATGTAAGGGGACATGGAGTTACTATGTAGCAGAGCCAAGCATTATAGCAGAGTGGGACATGATAGGAGGCATGACTATGACTGTGACAATGACTGTGACAGTGTAACAGAGCCCAGCAGATCAGCAGAACCTGATATGTTAGAAGTTACAGTTTATCAATTTGTAACAGTGAAGTCAGTATTGTGGAGGTCACCAACTACCTGTATTCTCAGGTGGCACTTTGCCTCCTGAACTGGGCTCTTTAGCCCATGTGAAAAATGTCACAGGAGCACGCTGGGTTGCCTTAACTGTAGAGGAAATACAGAGAGCTCGGCACTGGATCCGAAAGGGGGTAGTTTAGTAACTACCTATAATAACAAGTAGACTCGATTGTTCTGTCCCCACATGAGGCGAATCGAGGTGAAGTTGAATGGGGCTGGGAGAGTTTTCCTACCCTCCGCTTCCTCATGCAGAGCAGACAGGACCAGTGCTGTTCAGCGTCCGGAGAGATGATGCACACCAGGGATTGTGACGTCCAGACTTGTTTATTTGGAAATCTGGACATACAGCTTATGATTGGTATACAGTAACTTCTCCAGAAATACAGGTGAAACGAGGTGCAGCAAGACGTAGCACCAAGTGTGGCTGCAAGTGTGACTAGCAGGAGTGAGTGGTCGAAAACTGATGCCTTTCACAGCTCGGTGCAAAGCTTGTCTCTCCCATAAAGAACTAACAAGCAAATGGCTGCTAACAGGAAGAAGAAGCAGTGACCTCAGCACAGGAAGTGAAAGGCATGTACCAGAATTAATTAGTTACAGGCTGCCACACAGAAAAGGCCACCAGGTGACAGCAGAGAGCATGAAAGAATAGATTATACACAGCATGGAAATAATACAATACATAACCAGACAGACGGAACAGCACACTCCCCGTCTGAAATTCCGTAAAGGATTTCAATATACTAGTGCTTTTGAAATGAAGTTCAACAACCTAGAAAAAACAAACAAATAAACATGCATGAAATGCATTAATAACTTTGAAATGAGGTAAATGAATGTCTTTAAGTCAGTTCCTGAGGTAATCCAAAGGAAACCCATCTTCGGATCAGAGAAGCCGCACTAGGCCAAACTATCTCCGACCCAACGGTAGTCCAATGGACGAAGTACTAGTGCAGTGTTCTGCTCGTCTTTATCCTACTGGAATGTCCGCGGTAGAGAGCGGTTTAAGGCAGACGTGCCAACCATGACAGTTTTTGTTTCCATGTGAGTCGTGATAAGATCTCGCAATGTGGACTAACCTTGTGATGGTCTTGATGAGTTTCATCCAATTGGAGAAGCGTTTGAAGCGCTGGCAACCGAGGCGGGAGGTTGGTTTAGTGTTCGTGGCCAGAGCACTGACCTCGGAGCGGACTTCTGGATCGTTATCCGGATCCTGGATGCTGAAGTCTTCCTGGACACGTTCACTTCCTTCTGTTCCAGCAGAAACTTCGGATCTGAAAGCCAAGAAAAGTTAGCAAAAGAACTTATAGACATAGGTCTAGTGGCGTTGTCCGCTGGATTAAGCTCAGATGGGATATAGTGCCACTGCTCAGGCTTGGAAGACCTCCTTATTCTCTCGATGCGGTTACTGACGTACACGTAGAAGCGCCTTGTTTGGTTGTGGATGTAACCTAAGATGACCTTACTGTCAGTGTAGTATTGTACGTCATCTATGTTGGTGTCCAGCTCATGCTGTATAAAGACTGCGAGTTCTACTGCAAGCACAGTCCCACAGAGTTCGAGCCTGGGAATAGTGTGGTCAGGCTTGGGACCCAACTTAGCCTTGCCGAAGACGAACCCAACGTGATCTTGATTGTCGGATCCCGTCACCTTCAGATAGGCAACGGCTGCAATGGCCTCTGTGGATGCATCCGAGAACACATGGAGTTCTGTCCTAGTGCTAGCGGCAAATGTGGTTCTGGCGTAGCATCTCGGTATGTGAATTTTATCCAAGGCACACAAGGACTGCTTCCAGGTTTCCCATTTTGGTTCCTTATCAGGAGGGAGTGGGGCATCCTAGTCTTTGACGGTTTCGGAAAGCTGTCTCAGAAGGGATTTACCTTGTATGGTAATTGGTGCTACAAATCCCAGTGGATCGTATAAGCTGTTCACCACTGACAGGACACCATGTTTAGTGAATGGTTTGTCTGCACAGTTGATTTGAAACCCGAAGGTGTCGGCTGACAGGTTCCACCTCAGGTCTAAGCTTCTCTGCACAGGCGAACGGTCTGGTCCCAGGTCTATGTCCTTGAATCCTGGTGCGTGGTCACTTGACTCAAAGGCTCTCATGACAGCTGGGCTGTTTGAAGCAATTTTGTGCAGTCTAAGCTTGGCTCGGTACAGCATACCTTGGGTCCTCTTAAGCAGGTCAATCGCTGCTTCTTCTGTGGGTAGAGATTTCAGTCCATCATCTACATAGAAGTCTTTTTCCACAAAGTCTCTGGCGTCTGTTCCATATTCGGACTCTCCTTCCAGTGCAGTTCTCCGCAGGCCATAGGTTGCCACAGCGGGCAAAGGGCTGTTCCGGAATATGTGCACCCTCATGCGATACTCCACCATCTCTTTGCTGGGGTCGTTGTCCTTGTGCCACAAGAACTTGAGGAAATTCCTGTGATCCTCTCTGACTATGAAACAGTGGAACATCTGTTCAATGTCGGCAGTGATGGCGATGGGCTCTTTCCTGAACCTCATCAACACTCCTACTAGGTTGTTTGTTAGATTAGGGCCCATGAGGAGGACGTCGTTGAGAGATATGCCTTGATGTTTGGCGCTTGAATCAAAGACAACTCTAATTTGCTTAGGCTTTCGTGGGTGATAAATACTCCGAATGAGGGTAGGTACCAGCACTCCTTGTTTTCCTTTAAGGGAGGAGCTGGCTCGGCATGGTTATTATGGAATATTTTGCCCATAAAGGTGACAATGTGCTCTTTCATCTCCGGTTTGTTGCTTAGTGTGCGCTGGAGAGAGTTGAATCTGGACAACACTTGTTCACGGTTGTTCGGGAGCCTTACCCTGGTAGCTCTGAAAGGTAGGGGAAAAACCCAATGATTAGTCTCATCCTTAAGGAACTCATTGTCCATTATCTTGACAAATTCCTTGTCTTCCATTGATGGGGCTACTTTGTTGTCATCCTTAGTGGTACGAAACACTGATCTTCCCAAGTCGTCTGCATAGGGAGAAGGGATGACATCAGGCAGCTGTACAGGCTCTGGAGGCTTCTCTTTCACCTCATAGTGAAGAGGGCATGGTTTGCAGAAAGTAGTGAGTCCGTCCCGGCGTACGTAGGTCTTAAAGGAATTGACTCCTGTTCGGTCCAAGCATACATTTCCTATGACTACCCACCTCAAGTCGAGTTTCTGGGCATAGGGGGCGCAGTCAGGACCATTACACTGTTGGCGGACCTTATGTATCCTTAAATTGTCTCTGCCGAGCAGAAGATTTCAGCATCTGTGTCCATAGGTGGGATAACGCTGGTTAAGTGCTTTAAGTGTGGATGGTGGAACGCAGCTTCCGGGGTAGGGATTTCATCCCTTTGGCCGGGTATTTGATCGCATTCGATTAATGTAGGTAGGGGTATTTCTATGCCTCCGTTGATAGGGGAAGCAATAAAAACCTTGTGCCCTTCTACCGCTAGTCTCTATGCGACCCGAGCAGGTATTTAGAGTGTAGGGTGTTGCTGGTCCCTGATACCAAAGGCTTCAAAGAACTTAGGTCCAGCTAGAGATCGATTGCTCTGGTCGTCAATGATGGCATACATTTTTACTGCCTTCTCTGGATGCCCTTCTGGATAAACTCTGATTAGGTATATCCTGGCACAGTATTTAGCACTTTGGCTCTCCCCACATACCTCTGAGCATGAGCAGGAGACAGCCATGGTAGACTTGTCATGGTTCTATGGCTCCCCGCCATGGCTTGCTGATGGACTAGGGGTCACTGCAACTGCTGGATTGCTGGTGGCTGAGGTTGGATGCAAGGCTGATGGGTGTTTGTCGCTATGACACTCTTCACACTTAATGGAAGATTTACAGTCCTTGGCCATGTGTTCTAATGAGGCGCAGCACTTGAAACATACCCCAAGTTTGCTGAGGATTTTCTTGCGCTCCTGCATGGTTTTGGACCTGAAGCCTCTACATTTGTTCAATGAGTGTGATTTTTTGTGAATGGGACACTCACGATTGAAAGATTTATCCCTCGACGGAATAGTGTACTGCTTATCAGCGGGTACTGCAGGTGGCGGCAGGTTAGTCTTCCTGACACTTACACTGTTCCCCAAGTCCTTGCGTCTGTGTGTGATACTTTCATACCTTGATGAGGATGTTGCTGGAGCTGCAGTGTTGGACTCCAGGAAGTCTAGACTAGGGTCATTCCTCATTTGGGCCTGTTCATCGACAAACTTGCTGAACTGAATGAATGGAGGAAAGGTGCCATCATGTGACCTTTTGTACCTGGATGAAAAGCTGGGCACACTCGTATGGGTGAGCAAAAAAGGTAATAGTTTAATGCACGTACAGTAGTCACAAAATCAGACGTTTCGGTCTATCTCGACCTTCATCAGTGAACTACAAAGACAGAGTAAAACTAATAGTGATGCATGAAATAAGGTATATACAGTAGGAAGTAATAATGGCGGTCATATATAATAAGCAGTATAACTTTAGGATAACCACAACATCATGCCTCAGCAAAAATAACAAAGAAGAGAATCTTTTATGATATAAAGAAATTCAGGACATATGTGGACATACCTAGGTGAAGGTGACAGGCATCTTAGGTCTTATAATGGTTAGAAACTGATTGTTTGTAATCTGGGAAGCATAAATGTAGTGCTCTCATAATCAGCAAAAGGTTTGTGCACAGTGCTAAAGAGATATAATTACCAGATAAAACATACCACAAATATAAGATGGTGAAAGCGTGGTTATGCTGTGGTGTATAATTGAAAGTAGAGGATTAGTGTAAAGTATACACCCCAAACCATCACGTTTTAAAAGAAATGTAACGTACCAGAGTGCAGGTCACTTGTTGTAAAATAATAGTAAGGCAGTTTTGTGCTGTGAAGACAATATAGTGGCCTAATCATCACTGTGAATGAAGACACCTTCAGAGCAACTAATTGGTGCGGACGCAATCGGACTTACCGATACCGGAAGTAAGGAGGCTGTGTGCTGTGCGGCTCCAGACGCGGCATCCACCGCTAGTCAAGAGGGGCCGCTGGTATGCAGCGTGCATCTATATATAGGGAGTATCGTGTGTTAGGGTCAAAGCAGTGCATGGCGATACCGGAAGTGCCGTAAACCGGAAGTGGAGTAAGCGTTCCACGAGAGTGGGCGTGGTGCGTTCCACAGGTGGGAGTGTCGCTGATTTGCGTTCCATAAGGATATGCTTGCGTGTCACAGGCGACATATTGATCAGAGGGTGAAGATAATGCTCAGTGATGAAAACAAAACTGTGTGAGATAGTCAATGAGGATGATTCTGTAAGGTAAAGGAATAATATTAGTAATATTTACGACTACAAAATGTGAGTACATTGACAAAGATAAGCAGAATAAATTGAGTAACATTGGTAAAATATAGCACTGTCACCTTCATGATTCACAGAAAAGCACAAAGATCATAATCTTTATTGAGTCCCTTGGGATGCAAAGTGTCTAATTCATGTATCCAATAAGCCTCTCTACGCTTAAGTAAAGTAATACGGTCACCTCCTCGTCGTGGCATAGGTACATGTTCCAGTACCTGAAAACGCAATTGGGATATGTTATGGCTTTTGGAGATGAAATGCTGTGGAATGGGTAGGAATAAATCCTTGCAACGGATAGTCGATTTGTGCTTTGAAATCCTATTTTTAATGCTCTGGGTAGTCTCCCCAACGTATAAGAGACCACACAGGCGCTTGATCAAGTATACAACGAAGTTCGAGTTGCAGGTGAAATATGGTCAATGTTGTAGCGTTTACCCGTGTGTGGATGGTAGATTGCATTACCCCTGAGAATATTATTGCATTGATTGCAATTAAGACAGGGAAATGTACCATTTTTGGGGTTGACAGGAATCTTTGTATGGTAGTCGGTTTTTTGAGCCCAGGTCAGCACGGACCAATTTGTCACGTATATTGCGTGCTCTTTTGAAACATGGTAGAAAAGGCTTTTTGAAGGCTTCAATAGTTGGATAAGCCGTTTGTAGGATGTGCCAGTATTTACGTATGCTTGTGTGTATTTTGTACGCTGCAGGATGGAACTCTGTACAAAAGGGATGCGTATACTGGTGTCGTTACCAGTGATCCTAGTATGTGGGGGGTTACACCTTACGGTGTGTGGTGGGTAGCCCCTATTAAGGAATTTGGGACTGCATCTCTTGTACACGAAGAGAACGGGTATTCAAATCTGAGACTATTCTTGTCACACGTTTTTATCTGTGATTGTGGAATGGATTCCTTCATCTTTTGTGGATGGAAACTGGAGAAGTGTAATAGGCTATTTCTATCCGTTGGCTTAGAGTAAAGATCAGTAGATAGATTGCCAAGGGAATCTTTAAGTACCAAGGTGTCCAGAAAACTAAGTCGATGTAGGTCGTGGGTCATAGTAAAATCAAGACCTGGCCATGAGGTTTTTAGAAAATTGAAGAAGATATCCAGGGAGGTCAAATTGCCATTCCACACGCAAAAGATATCATCTATGTATCTCCTCCACACCAAGATGTTGGTGCGGAAGAGATCATGATGATAGATGGGGTATCCTCGAAGTGGGCCATATAAGCATTGGCATAGGGAGGCGCCACATTCGAGCCCATGGCTGTGCCTTTGATTTGCAAATAATAATCATCCTCAAATAGGAAAAAAATTTTTGTCAGTACTACAGTCAGTAGTTCACAGCACAAATTAATCTGATCAGGAAGTAAGTTGGAATTTGATAGTAAGTGTCTTGTGGAAGTTTATTCCTTCGGTGTGTGGGATGGAGGTGTAAAGGTCTCTTACATCGAAGGAGACTAATATGGCCTCTGGTGGTATGGGGGTAATAGATTGAATCATACAAAGGAAGGAGCAGTGTGAAGGAGAAAAGAGGCGGTATTTTTGATTAAAGGGGTAATGATTTTCTCCAGATAGATGGAAAGAGGAGAAAGGACGGAGTCAGTGGAAGCGACTATTGGGGGGCCCCGGGGGGTTCCATAGGTTTTTGTGGATCTTTGGGAGGGTATAGAAGACGGGCGTGATAGGATGTTTTTTTAACGAGAAATTCGCTCGTCTTCTGATCCAAAAAAACCTATTGTAATGAAATGACCCAAAATCTTTTGGATGTCGTTTTGAATTTGTGCAGTCGGATCTCCTGATAGTTTCCTATATGTGGTAGTATCGCCTAGCTGGCGATGTACCTCGTTATGTATAGGGATTTGTCCATAATAACGATGGCCCTCCCTTATCAGCTGGTTTGATTATAATGTCTTTAGATTGTTGTAAGCATTTTAAATGCCTGTCTATCCAGGGGAGATAAATTGGCAGGATAATATATACGGCCTCGATTCGTATCTTGGCGAAGTTGTTGGAAAGATGTGTCAACAAACTTGACAAAGGTTTCCAAAGCATGGGACCGGGAGGTGGTTTAAAGTTGCTTTTAGAGCGTAAGCCTAGGCTATCGGCAGTAATACAGTCTGGTGTTGGTAAAGATGGGTCAGGGGTATTTACTTGATTGGCAAAGAATACTTTCAATCGTAAACGTCTATAGAAGCGTTGGAGGTCCATATCAAAATTAAATATACTGTTCTTATAGCTAGGACAAAAAGACAGTCCTTTCTGTAGGAATGAATGTTCAGCTATGCCTAGTGATTTGGAAGAGATATTTACCACCAACGAGTTGTTGCTGGGAGCGCGTCACCCGGGTCGAGTCCATGTTTCTTGGACCTTCTATTCCCCGCCTGGGCCTCTTCTTCTTTGTGAACGTCTTGGTCGGCCTAAAAAACGGTCTTGATAGGTATTTCTGTCTGATCTCTCCAGATCTGAACCGGAGGTGGATGCTTCTGGTGAGGAACGATAAATGAGTCTTGTTGAGGATTTTTTGGAGAAGGGTCTGTCCCGCCATTTGTAGACCCTATCTAATTCATAATCCTCTTGGTCACGCTGGAACTTCAGACGTTTCCGTTGTTCTATATCACGTCGGTGTTGGGTGATGTTATCTTCAACCTTCTTTTAAGCGTGCTGAAGTCTTCTGCAGAGGTAGTTGCAAGGAGCTGGCTTTCAAGGTTTTTGATCTTTTCTTCACTGGCGATGATCTCTTTATGGAGGTGCTCCAATGTCAGGGGCCATGAGATCAAAAGAATATTTGTTTAATATAAGTTCAAATTTGGAACAAAAATCTGCGAGTCACTAAAGAGTGTGGGGCGAAGTGCTACCCGGAGACCCCGTGGAATGCGTTGGGCTTTAAGATACTCAGTAAGGGTTGCCCCATGTAGTTCCAAACCCGTGTGGTGCCGAAGTTCCCGTTCCCCGTCACGACCTCTGGTTTCGCTGGGGGGGATTTTAAGAAAGTCGCTTGATACTTTCGATAAGGCAATGATATTGGAGGTCTCCTCTGGGTTATAGGAGAAAGTAAATGAGGACATAGCCCAAAAAAGGGCGTGCTTGGTGTAAGGGTAAACTGTAGATTAATAAACACCAGCACAGCCCTGTAATGGAGGTGCACCAGTAGGTTCCCAGGCCGTAATAATTTGAATGAAAAGCTGGGCACACTCGTATGGGTGAGCAAAAAGGTAATAGTTTAATGCACGTACAGTAGTCACAAAATCGACTGCACTGTACGTGCATTAAACTATTACCTTTTTTGCTCACCCCTACGAGTGTGCCCAGCTTTTCATTCAAATTATTACGGCCTGGGAACCTACTGGTGCACCTCCATTACAGGGCTGTGCTGGTGTTTATTAATCTACAGTTTACCCTTACACCAAGCACGCCCTTTCTTGGCCATGTCCTCATTTACTTTCTCCTATAACCCAGAGGAGACCTCCAATATCATTGCCTTATCGAAAGTATCAAGCGACTTTCTTAAATCCCCCCCAGCGAAACAGAGGTCGTGACTGGGAACGGGAACTTCGGCACCACACGGGTTTGGAACTACATGGGGCAACCCTTACTGAGTATCTTAAAGCCCAACGCATTCCACGGGGTCTCCGGGTAGCACTTCGCCCCACACTCTTTAGGACTCTGCAGATTTTTGTTCCAAATTTGAACTTATATTAAACAAATGTTCTTTTGATCTCATGGTCCTGACATTGGAGCACCTCCATAAAGAGATCATCGCCAGCGAAGAAAAGATCAAAAACCTTGAAAGCCAGCTCTTGCAACTACCTCTGCAGAAGACTTCAGCACGCTTAAAAAGAAGGTTGAAGATAACATCCCCCAACACCGACGTGATATAGAACAACGGAACGTCTGAAGTTCCAGCGTGACCAAGAGGATTATGAATTAGTTAGGGTCTACAAATGGCGGGACAGACCCTTCTCCAAAAAATCCTCAACAAGACTCACTTATCGTTCCTCACCGAAGCATCCACCTCCGGTTCAGATCTGGAGAGATCAGACAGAATACCTATCAAGACCGTTTTTTAGGCCGACCAAGACGTTCACAAAGAAGAAGAGGCCCAGGCGGGGGAATAGAAGGTCCAAGAAACTGGACTCGACCCGGGTGACGCGCTCCCAGGCAACAACTCGTTGGTGGTAAATATCTCTTCCAAATCACTGGGCATAGCTGAACATTCAGTCCTACAGAAAGGACTGTTTTTTTGTCCTAGCTATAAGAACAGTACATTTAATCTTGTATGGACCTCCAACGCTTCATAGACGTTTACGATTGAAAGTATTCTTTGCCAATCAAGTAAATACCCTGACCCATCTTTACCAACACCGACTGTATTACTGCCGATAGCCTAGGCTTACGTTCTAAAAGCAACTTTAAACCACCTCCCGGGTCCCATGCTTTGGAAACCTTTGTCAAGTTTGTTGACACATCTTTCCAACAACTTCGCCAAGATACGAATCGAGGCCGTATATATTTATCCTGCCAATTTATTCCCCTGGATAGACAGGCATTAAAATGCTTACAACAAATCTAAAGACATTATAATCAAACCAGCTGTAAGGGAGGGGCCATCGTTATTATGGACAAATCCCTATACATTAACGAGGTACATCGCCAGCTGGCGATATACCACATATTTGGAAACTATCAGGAGATCCGACTGCACAAATTCAAAACGACATCCCAAAAGATTTGGATCATTTCATTACAATAGGTTTTTTGGATCAGAAGACGAGCGAATTTTCTCGTAAAAAACATCCTATCACGCCCGTCTTCTATACCCTCCCAAAGATCCACAAAAACCCATGGAACCCCCCGGGCCGCCCAATAGTCGCTTCCACTGACTCCGTCCTTTTCCTCTTTCCATCTATCTGGAGAAAATCATTACCCCTTTAATCAAAAATACCGCCTCTTTTCTCCTTGACACTGGTCCTTCCTTTGTATGATTCAATCTATTACCCCATACCACCAGAGGCCATATTAGTCTCCTTCGATGTAAAGAGACCTTTACACCTCCATCCCACACACCGAAGGAATAGCTTCCACAAGACATTACTATCAAATTCCAACTTACTTCCTGATCAGATTAATTTGTGCTGTGAACTACTGACTGTAGTATGACAAAAATTTTTTTCCCATTGAGGATGATTATTATTTGCAAATCAAAAGGGACGCCATGGGCTCGAATGTGGGGTCTCCCCTATGCAATGCTTAGATGGCCCACTTCGAGGTTTCCCTTATCTATCATCATGATCTCTTCCGCACCAACATCTTGGTGTGGAGGAGATACATAGATGATATCTTTTGCGTGTGGAATGGCAATTTGACCTCCCTGGATATCTTCTTCAATTTTCTAAAAAACCTCATGGCCAGGTCTTGATTTTACTATGACCCACGACCTACATTGACTTTAGTTTTTGGACACCTTGGTACTTAAAGTTCCCCCTTGGCAATCTATTACTGATCTTTACTCTAAGCAACGGATAGAAATAGCCTATTACACTTCTCCAGTTTCCATCCACAAAAGATGAAGGAATCCATTCCACAATCACAGATACAACGTGTGACAAGAATAGTCTCAGATTGGATTACCGTTCTCTTCGTGTACAAGAGATGCAGTCCAAGTTCCTTAATAGGGCTACCCACCACACACCGTAAGGTGTAACCCCCACATACTAGGATCATGGTAACGACACCAGTATACGCATCCCTTTTGTACATGAGTTCCATCCTGCAGCGTACAAAATACACACAAGCATACGTTAAATACTGGCACATCCTACAAACGGCTTATCCAACTATTGAAGCCGTCAAAAAGCCTTTCTACCATGTTTCAAAGAGCACGCAATATACGTGACAAATGGTCCGTGCTGACCTGGGCTCAAAAAAACCGACTACCATACAAAGTTTT